>MU686014.1:2363-15506 GCA_026770625.1 Nicotiana glauca | reverse complement strand
ATTGTCCTTTAATTGGAAAAACTCCTTCCACCACGCCCTTCGCGGGGCGCAGTAGCGCCGAAAGGAGGTGTGACACCTGGCATTACCTGTGGTTGAGTGTTGAGCCCGAGGGGCGGATTTCTATGCTTATCTGCACTAATTGTTTTGCATTCATTTGCATAACTGTTGAAAAAGTCATTTTCAAAAGAGGTTTAAACTGAAGTAGGATGTTTCTTATGATTTCACAGCTTCACTGCTTTTCTCAAGGGGTTTTATATTTCTTCTGTACAGCATGATGATTTGCTTTACGTAATTTCTTACTGCTCAGTTGTTATTTACCTTTATTACTCACTGAGTTGGCAGTACTCATTTTACTCCCTACACCTTGTGTGCAAATTTAGGTATTTTCTGAGCTTGGTGGCAGTTTCATTGGAGTTAGCAAGGTAGTCGCCTGGCGATCACGACCCTATTTTCTCCTGCTGTATTCCTCCTTATATATTCTTGTGATTTTCTGACCATCTTGGTCTTACTGTGACTAGACAGTTGTAGTAGATGCTCATGACTAGTGACACCCCGATGTCAGTCTGAGTTTGGTTGTTATTCTGCATGTTTATAAAATTGTATTATTGACTGCTTAAAGGATTGGATTATTCATCCTTATAAATGACTTATTGATTTATTAAGCTGTTGGAACTAAATTTGAGTAAGTCTCAGCTGGCCTTGTCTTTACGAGAGGCGCCATCACGATCGGGTTTGGGTTTTGGGTCGTGACATCTGGCTGGGTATTAGTCAGATAGTTGAGCTTGCCAAGAAGATGCCTGTAAAGGGTTGGATCAGAAAGAGGAGCACTAGTCTTCGCAAGCAATTTCACAAGAGATCCAAGCTGTAGGGAATAGGGGTAAGATGCAGGGAATCAAATTCACGCAAGAGATCCATGGTGAACTTCTGTTGAGAAAGAATCACACCCTGTGGTCGATGAACAACCTCCATGTAAGTATCCAAGATCTTTTATTCTAAACTCTTGATTCAGAAAATCCTTTAATGTATACAACTCTTCAGCATTATTTCATGTTAATATTATGTCGTCTACATAGACTGCCACAATAGATATAGAAGAATCTGATTTCTTAAAGAATAAAGAGTAACCGTTTAAAGAGTGAGTGAAACCCTTGAAGTTGAGAGGAGTAGTGAGCTTAGCATACCATCAAGATGCTTGACGAAGTCCATAAAAGGACTTTTTCAGTAGACAAACCTATGTAGGTGAGGGAGGAGGAAATTTCATATAAACATCCTCGTTTAAATCACCATGCAAAAATGTATTATTCACATATAATTGAAAATTACCCATCCTTTTTTAACTGATGAAGCCAAAATACACCTAATTGTGGTTATCTTGACCACAAGTGAAATGTTTTATTAAAATCAATACCTTCCCTTTGAACGTCCCCAGGGATGACTATTTTGGCCTTCAATTTTTTCAACATTCCCATCTAAGTGTTGTTGAACTTTGTAAACCCATTTACTGGGTAATGCCTTCTTTCCTCAAGGTAAATCAACCACCTCCCAAGTCTTATTAAGCTCAAGTTCCTAAATTTCCTTGGCCATAGCCTCTTGCCACCCTGAATGATGAGCTGCCTATACATAGCTGCTAGGTTCACAAATATTTGACAAGGAGTTGAGCATATGCTGATTAGAAGTGGACAAACCACTGAAAGAAAGGGAATTAGGGGTAACTGGAGTGAGAAAACAAGCAGAACTCACATCAGTGAGTTATAGAGCATTATTGATGTAGTCTTTTAAGTAGGAAGGTATTTTGTGAGTTCTAGTTGACCTCCTAAAAAATCATCTGCCATAGGTTCTGTTACTGGTGAGAAGATAAGAAGAGGGTTGTTTGGTTGGGAAAGGGAGCCTGACGATATGCTAGAGGGACCTACAGATTGAGTATATGGAGAGAGTCTGGATGGTGTAAGAGTCCTTGGTTGGTGCTTGGGGTGTAGAGATAGAAGTGTTGTGTATTGAAGTAGGTTGTCTAACTGGTAGGTCTGGGACAAATATGTTATCCTTAGGCTGGGTAGAAAAGGATAGAAAAGAAGTATCAGAAATAGGAGAATTGGTAGAGGTAAAGGGAAAGAATTCTTTATGAAACACCACATCCCTTGAAACAAAATATTTAAGAGGCTTAATATTAAGGACCTTATACCCCTTCTTTCCATATGGATAACCAAGAAATACACAAGGAACTGCTCTAGATTCAAATTTGGCTCTATGATTTGGGAGAGTAGAGGTAAAACATAAACATCCAAAACATTTAATATAAGAATAGTATGTTTTGGAGTTAAACATAATCTCATAAGGGGTCTTTAAATGTAAGACTCTAGAAGGAAATCTGTTAATCAAATGAGTAGCTGTTAAAAGGCAAAACCCCCAATATGAGATAGGAAAGTGAGATTTAAACAATAAGGCTCTTGAGGTTTCCAAAAGGTATTTATGCTTTCTCTCCACAACTCTATTTTGATGTGGAGCAGAGACACAAGTGGTTTGATGTATGATTCCTTCAGCAAGTAAGAAGTCAGCCTGTAATTTCGCACTCTCAAGCTCAAAGGCATTGACTGATCTAATTATTTTAACCTAGGTGTGAAACTGTCTTTTTACCATGGCTAAAAAAGATTTTTAAATAATGAAGGCATTAGATTTGGTACTTAATAAATAAATCCATGTACCTTTATTAAAGTCATCAACAATGGTAAGAAAATATTTGAAACCATCATAAGCACAATTTTTATAGGGACCCCAAGTGTCCACATGAATCAATTCAAACACATGTTTAGTAGAAATGGAACTTGAGGGGAAAGAAAGTTTAGACTGTCTTGCCATAGGACAAATAACACAATGCGTAGAAAACTTAGAACATGAAGGAACAGTTGAACATGGAATATTCTTCATATGAATTAAAGTCATATGGCCTAATCTATAATGCCATACTTTTCTTTTACATTAGGATTAGAAAAAGTAAAACAGGAATTGGAAATAGCACTAGACTTTGATTTCTTGCTAGAAACTAAACTACTAGTAGACTTAGAAAACTCTTAGAAACTTCTGCAGGCTGCCTTGAGTGAAGGAAGAAGAGTTCTCCATTGTCCTTATCAATCTCCAGAGGGCTCTTCAGTGAAAGGCCCTGCAGCAGAAAACAAGAAAAAGGAGTGAAAAGGATGTGCTTTTGAAGCAGTCTGCAAGGCTTATGTACAGACAAGAGATTAAACCTGAAAGAAGGTATATATAATACATTCTGCAATACCAAATTAGATAGAAGAATAACTGAACCAAAATGAGTGACTCTAACTCTACAAGGTTTAAAGAGATTAACCATTAATGGTTTGGGCAAGATTTTGAAATCTGAAAAGAAAATTTTATTGAAAGTCATATGCTCAGTAGCTCCACTGTCTATTATCCACGACTCATTATTTATATTCATGAAAAATGCATTTGAGTTGAAGAATTTAGAGATACCAGCACAATTCACACTGGCAGAGGCATTAGATATCCCTATATCGTGTTGATTGAGGTTTACTTGATGCAGTAACTGAAACAGCCATGTGGCATTCTCTTGAGGAAGTGCATTTATGTTTGAAAAATTGTATTTTCCTTTTCCACCATCTTTTGCCATGGTGAAGGCATTGTTTTCCTGTGGAATTCCCTAATTCCTCCTCTGCTTAGTAAACTTAAAATCTGTTGGAAAACAATGAATCTTGTAGCATTTATCAATGTTATGCCCAAGTTTCTTACAATAGGAAAAAATACTGGCATTTTTCCTTGCATCAAAACCTGCCTTCTGTGATTTATAATCATTAATTCTCTTTCCCCCTATTCCTTGATTAACAGCAATAAAAGAGGTTGTCTCTTCTGGATAAGCAGGTGTGACATGTATCTCTCTCTGTTTTTCATCCTGAATAACAAGAGAATAAGCATCTCCAATAGAGTTAAGGGAGATGACAACATGATGTTGCTTCTAACCCCAAAGAATGTGTCATTTAGTCCCATTAAGAATTGAAATAATCTATCATCTTGATGAGCCTTCAAACTCTTAGCCTTAACACCACAATCACAGTCACAAATATAAGTAGAGAAGGTGTTGACAACATCTAGCTCATCTTATAGACTTTTTATCTTAGTGAAATAACTTGATATACTAGAATTACCTTGAGTTACAACACCTAATTCCTTTTATAATTGAAACAACTTGGCACTATTTGTCTGACCAAATCTGTCTTCTAGGTCACTCCACATGTCCTTTGCACTTTAGGAATATAGGACCCTTTCAGCTATTTCCTTGGAGAGGGAGTTGAGCAGCCAAGAGAGAATCATGTCATTACATCTAGCCCATGCTCTTTGGAGTCCAGAATTTGCCTCATGAACAACCAAAGATATATCAATGAAGCCCAACTTGTTCTTTGCTGAGAGAGCAATCACCACTGCCCTTCTCCATCCCCCATAAGCTCTTCCATCAAAGGATGAGGAAACGAGATTCATCTCTGGGTAATCAGAGGGATAAAAAGAGTAAGGTTGTTCTGAATCCACTATTCTAGCTCCAACAGACATTGCAACTGTAGAAGCATTAGAAGTGGTAGAAGCTGAGGGAAGGACCTCAGTAGGATCAACAGGAGTACCCGTGGTTGAGTGATTTGAAGAAAAAAATGATTGAATTGAGCAGATTAAACCTGTTCTGATACCATGTAGAAATTGAATGAAAAGATTTGAGAAAATTCTAAGTATTGATGTAATTCTCTGTTTGCAGTGCGTGTGTCTATATACAGCTAAAAGGGAACCTAAGAATTAACCACCAGTCCACGTGTCACTATCTTATTTGTGTATCTATAACTAACATAATAAAATAAATACAAAGAATAAAGAATTATGTATAACAACTGTACAAGATGCTTCTTCTAGAACATTCAATATTCAGTGTATTGAATAAGGTTCAATCGTGTAGGGATGAGAGGGCCCAATAATAAAAGACCAATTCATAAGTGAAAGCAGCCGATTAAATCATTCAAATCAAAGACTTTGGTCTTTATTCAAGACATCTTCAGACCAAAACCTCAAACTTAGAATAGCAGCCGACCAAACTTCACCTTTCTTAATTTATTTAGCCATCTTAGGTTTCCACTGTAGACATCGGCCTTTCACCGGAGACACCAAATTCCACTCCAACATTGAGAAAGGAATGATTGTCGTTCCTAATATTTTCTATCAATTTTAAATTATTATATATGCCCTTAAAACACAAATACAGAAGGTCTATTGTGCATGCATAAAACTGGAAATTTCTATTTTATTATTATTATATAGAAGAGCAAAGATGGTCGACCACAGGATCCCTTTTTCTTTCTCATCTGTAATAAGAAAAAAAAGAGCAAAGCGGCTCCTTTCTTCATCTTCTCATCCAGGTAAGCCTTTCTTTTAAATTTTGCTGAAATTTTTCTTTATTGTCTTCGATCTTTTCAATTTTTGGTCTACCCATGGTATATTTGTGTTGATTTTGCCCTTTTCTTTGTAGAACTCCAGTCTTTTTTGCTTCAATGTTGTTTCCTTAACAATATTTTTGTTTTTCTCTAAGAGTGATTTGTGTTGCTTTCAAATATATGAAGAAGATTTTCGTTTTCTCATAAATAATAAATCTGTAATTGAATTAATGATCAAATTTTAAAAAAAGTGTAGCTATACTTCTAAATGTGAATTACTTTTCTATTAAATTAGTAATTCTTAGAGATGCGTGTACACTAAATATGTAGAACACCTATATTGTCTTATTTTAGCTACCCATAAATCACTCCCTTTGATTTTCTCTCTCTTCACTTTTCAGATCATCTATCTTTCCTAATTACACGATGGTTTATCTTAAGGTGCTTTGTGTTTTTTATCTTATTTTTTTCTCTTGTACCATATGATTTATATGTTGAATTGTTTCTGTAGGTCTACTTTCTGGGTTGAAATTTGAGTGTAATGATCAAATTTGGTAATGGGTATTTGATGTTCGTTGTTGCTGTTGAGTAGTGGAAATCGTTCCCTCTCTTTAACTTTGAGCTCTTTTGGTAAACTTTATTGGTATATCACACTTTTCTGACTGTAAGTTTTTTCTGCTCTTTTGTGTAGATTCTTGTTTATTCTCTACATGCATGTAAGAGGTTCTTTTTTTTCCTGATTTGCTCATTGCATGTCTGAAAATAGACATCTAGGTTCATGATTTTTAAGTAGCTACAAATCTATCGTTTTTTGTCGTCATAAAATTTAATTCCATATTTCTTCTTCAATGGTAAGATACACTGCTTCTTTCAGTTTGTGGCGAAGTGTTTAGTACGACTGACCCGAAAAGAATTCTTAGCTACCCATCAAGGTGTAATATACCTTTTAAAATTATAAATGGCTAAATTAAGGTAAAATGGTATCCTGGCCACTTAAACTTGCACTGGTTTGTCAATCCGATAAACCAACTTAGAATTTATCCATTTGAACACCTCAACTCAATAAAATGAATATCAATAAACACCTCCAAATGTTGACTATGCTTATATGGAATTGGCATTATGTATGTGGCAAAGGTGTGTGCAAATCACGCTTATAAAAAATTTAACTAAAAGAATACTGAAATTGAAATAATTATAAATAAAGTAACTAAAAGAATAAAAAGAAAAAGCAAATATAACAAATCAAATTCATTCTCAGCTCACAGATTGATGTAGTATTACAATCAAACAGAAAGAGTGTAACACAATCTAAAAGCTAAAGAACCATTGATAAATTTTAAAACATGAAAGGGCAGCCCGATGCACTAAGTTCCCATTATGTGCGGGGTTCAGGGAAGGGCCGGACCACAAGAGTCTATTGTACGCAGCCTCCCCGGCTTGAACCCAGTGATCTCCTGGTCACATGGAGGCAACTTTACTAATTATGCCTAGACTTCAATTTTAGAATATCACTCTATAAAATAGAACGCCAGCAAACTATAAAACAATATTACTAGACATCAAGAAATATTGAAATTTCCTTCAAATAACTGCTAGAATAATGCTTGGTAAGCAACAACCAGACTTAACATTGCTTACTTGGCAACACTAGCAAGCCATATAGTATTTATTTTCAGTATCAATAAATAACATAAACTACAGCTGAGTGAATTTTAAAAGGTATATTAAAAGTATGAGAGAGCCACTTATAAACTAAAAAATAATGTTTTGGCCAAATAATTAGCATTTATCATACTCCAAATCTTTAATTACTAATTTTTAAGGATTGTTTTCGCATTTAACAGTGGTTCATTTTGAATAGAATGAAGGCGCAAATAATGATAGTTCATACGATTCGATATTTTAGCCAAATTACAAATATTTGATGGTTTGCATGAAAGAATTGGACGATTTTTACCAAAAGGTGAGAGATTGGATCTTCACTAATATTTTTAGTATTAATTATTTTTCATTTCTTATTTGAAATTGAGGAGTAGTTCTTGTTATCATAATCATTTATGATAGATAAATATATATCGATTGTAATCCTTAATTGAATATTGTTGAGAAATAATGGAATCTTGCTTCCAATTTCCCGCTAAGAAGCTAGATGGTCTTTAATACCTAGACGAAAAAAAATAAAGTTCTAAGCTTTACAACGTTTATCAATGATTCATACATACCATTCTTATTTTTGTATAATATGTCTTCTTAGTGATCTATATCTACTCATGAGCAAATCTAAAATATTTACAGATTTGGAGAACCTATTAGAGCTTTCATGAGCCATGAAACTACTTCAGTGGAAGAGGGTTCTTCCAGGGTAGAACTTAAATTATAGGGTTAGTATCAGTATGGTACAATGCTTCATATAACTGATAAGGAGTTATTGACTAACCACTATGGTTTCTTCATCATTCATTTCCACATGTGCTTAGATACCAAACAAAAGTTTTAAGCAGCAGCTTACTTCTCTGCTTTAGTCACTTTCTTAATATCAACAAGTAGACACGCTTAAGCAACATTAACCTCAGTTTCCATTTGAACATGAAGCTCGCCATATTACTACCCATAATTTTCATTTAAATCATACATGGATCTTTTACAAGTTAGTTTTTGAAGCTTACATTATAGGCTTCCCACACTATTAGATATCATATACCCAATTCCACAGCATGACTTATGGTGCTTGATTTGTAATTCTTAGCTATCTATTTGGTTATTTTTTGCTTTAATCACTTGTTCATTTATGTAGAGTAACTAATGAATCAAATACCATATTTTTTATGGGACATGTATCTCTTGAAATATATGCTCCTCAAGTCAAGCATTCTTTCTGAACATTTCTATGCTCGAGATCATCTTTAACGTACTATTTTTTTAATTCCAATAAAACATGAAGTTTTTGCCGGGAAACATGAAAGTTGAACGCCTAAAAAGTACTCTTCGTGTTACAATAGAGATTTGGTGTTACCGTAGATAAAGTAACAAATTGTGCCCAAATGTTTATCTGGTTATAGCTCATAAACTATTGGCTCAGGAATCTGGTTGTTCCTGTATTGCTATTATTTTAACTTATAATTGGAATGTAAGTTCATTCTAGGAACATCAATGTTGGTGTTATTATCTATTGATGTCGTGAAATAATATTTTGTTCTTTCTTATTGCGCTTCACCTAAAAGTTGACATAATATACTTGGAATTTACTTTAAGTTTGTATTTCATTTAAGTAGTTGTGCAAAAGTATAAGTGGTGGATTGATATACCATCTTAGGACATTTGACAGGGACTAATTCACTTAGCCATTTGGTTAGTTCGTAATTGTTTGGTTTGTTCTATTTTTACTTCCGTACATAAAATACCCAAGGATTATATATTTCATGTATATTTATAAATGGGATATATAAATACACTCACATATATGCTAATATCTTTTAACATATATGAAGTATGTCTTATGAACATGCTTCTGTGATGATTGCTTTCTAGTTCTATTTTTTTTTTTTTTTTTTGCAGATTAAAACTAGCGAGCGGAACTCAGAGCAAAATTTACTTACCATAGTTGTAGAAGACTTAAAGCTCCTCCTCTACCAGTTCAAATGGTAATAGCTATTGACTAATTATTAGTACATCTTTTTGTTCAATCTCTCAGCGTAATATTTTCTATAAATTTATGTTTATTATTACGATGGTACGACCTAAAACACTTTACGTACTTCCTTGAAACAGTAGTGTTGGTTGTGCTTATTTTGCGTTTAGTTTATTTATTTTATTTTCTTTAGGTTGTAGTTATGCACATGCTTCAATTGGTAACAATATGCAAGTAGAAAGAGTTACTTTACGCTATATGTCGTCTTTTTTTATTATATAAGCTATTATTTAATTATTTTGCTTGATTTAAGCAAATTATTCCAATTACAACCTTGATCTGTTATGAATTGTGCATGCTCAGTATCTTGGCAGTCACGGAAATCTAATTTATTCAATTGGGTATATTTTATTTCTAAGATACTCTTTTACTGACTGATGATTTGTGCATTTCTTCTTTGTCAGTCTTTCTTAAGGTAATGTACTTTCAATTAAATGGTTGATGAAGAAGTTACTTACTTTTACAGGAGGCTTTTGGTGTTCTTATCATACCGTAGATTCATAGACTTCCTGAAGTTACGACATTCTTACCCTACTCAACCAGTTCAAGCAAGTAAAGACGCTTATTAAGACCAAGTAATCATCAAAGCACATAATTTGGACAAAGATGTATGAAGGAGTAACTTAGTCATGCAGTTATAGTAGTTACCTCCTAGCAGAAGATATTTTCAAAAACCAAGTCATGAACAAATAGTGACTTTGATCTATCATTTTGTATGGTTTACCTTCGTGAATTTAATTTCATTAAGGGAGTGAGATTCATTATTCCTAAATGCACAAATTCTGAATATGCATGTTTTGTATAGTAGGTGGTATTTAATGTTTGTCACTATTTATTCAGAATGGAACTGTACTTCTGTATTAGCGAAAGTATAGTTGTTCTAGAGTATGCATTCCTATTTTGGGATCAATTCGTAGGTGCAACTAAATATTAGACATAAATTCTTTGAAATGTATCAAATTTGAAATGTTGGGCCGTACTATGCTCGGGCAAACCTCATCTAGTGAAAAAGAGAAGCTAAAAGTCGTTATACGAACTGCATGATAACTGAAAACATGAGGGTAATATATATGAAGGGAAAGTAATAAAGATTTATTGCAGTAAGTAGAAGATGTTATGAAGAATGTATAAGAAACTAATAATGAAGTTGAAGGAAATACTATATCGGACTTTAACCTTGCTTAAACTAGGTTAAAGTTTATAATAATTAAGTGAAAAAATGGTAGTAGCTGCTAAAGTTATAACTCAGAAAATGCAACAATATGGCTAGATACCGTGGAATAAATCTAACTCAAATCGTGTCAGCGGAAGACGTCTAAATAAAATTGGATCAAAATGAAGATCCTTAAATAAAAAATAATTAACCTAGTATACATGTCTATTAATAGTCAAAAATAAAAAGTACATGAAGGGGGGGGACACAAACCTTTATAGCATATCTTAATTTATTTATAATATTTATTTTTGGATATATTTTTGCATCAACTTTGTTCACAATTATATTTTGGGCACAATAAATAATATACAACACAACCCTAGCAACAAATTGTTTTATTTCTTTCTCTTATTTTCCAACATTATATCCCTTCTTGTCTTTTAGCTTTCCATATTTCATAGAGAAAACATTTTCTCCATTTCAACAAACTTTTTATCAATTTGGCTCTTTTCTTGAGCTTCAACATCTTCTACACCCTTTTCATCCTCAAACTTGCTGGCTAAAAAATGGTACTCAATTTTCTCTGGATAAATATTCTTGATTAAAACCAAATAAATTGAGATTACAAAAATAGTAACCCCAACTAAATACCAACTAAATTCTATCTTTATCAATGATTTTGCTCTTTCTACGGCTTCAATATTATGGCATGTAACAACTTCATGACCATCATCTGATTTTAAAACACAACCTTTTGGTATAAACTCTGGGGTCCAAATCATAATTCCTGTGACCATAAACCAAATTCCTTGAAATATAATACTATAAGATCTCACAAAACTATTCAAGAAACTATTAGGAAAAGGAACTCCCAAAAGTGTAGTGACTAAAGTCACAAAAATAATTATTTGGAGAAGCCAATGATATTGTCCTTCAACCCCCATATGGTCAGTTGAGTGAAGATGGAAAAGAAGAAATTCTTGGCCAAAAGCAATGGATGCAAGAAATTGTGTAAGTCCATATTGGATTTGGGGTGAAAGTGTAACTTTGTCAAAGATGATGGAGAAAAGTGCATATACAAAGAAAGTTAGGGAGATATTTGAATGTTCAAAACTTCTAAGATGATTAGATGGAATAGTTCCATCAATATCTAGAGGTTGGTGTTTTTCTGGACCAATAAAAAGTTCCATAGATATTGAAATAATTGTACCAAATATAATCAAGAAAAGTTCTAAATACCTTATTTTTGGAGTTGGAAACCATGAAAGTGAAGTGTAGGTTTTTGGGTGCAAAGCATGTAGTTTAATATGGTTAAGCAAATGCCAAATACCAATAAAAAAAAACCAAGACCTGGTGCTACATGCCCTACTAAAGAGCCCATTTTTTTCTGTTTTTTAGGGGTTGTAAAAAACTTGTTTTTGGTTCTTATTTGTAGGAAAAAATAGATTGGGGAAGAGTGGATATATATATAATGGCGAGGAGATGGTGAAAGAAGATAGAGATCCTTATTCATATGATAGCTCAATCGGTATGGGAAGTAGTAGCGAAGCTAGGAAGTTTTTCAAGGGTATTCAAATTTGAAAAAAAGTGAAAAACAATTCCCGACAAAGGGTGTTCAATATGTTTTATATACCTCTAAAACGTAATATTTTACCTATATACACAGTGCAATTTTTCGACGAGGGGTGGTCAGTTGACCACCCTTGTGACCATGCGGCTTCACCACCGATGGGATAAGGCTGTAAATTATAAAATAACGTGTTATAATCAGTGGTGGAACCAAGATTTTAATTAAGAGGAAGTAGACTTATGTAAGAAGCCAAGAGATGTTAATATATAATATACGTATATATAACAAAAATTATCTAGCTATACAGTGTAATTTTTTATGATGGAGTGTCGGTTCTTGAATAAATGTGACTCCGCTACTGGTTACAGTATGACAATATACGAATTATTTTCACAATCAATTTTCTCTAAAAGAAAATGTTAACCAATTGCTTACCCGATTTTCCTATGTATATAAGTGGGTAATTTCAGAAAATTAAAAAATAAAGTCAGTAATAATTTGTATAGAGTCAGTAAAATGAGCTAACGTTGTTGATCATTCACCTATTCTCTTTTTTTGCTCTTAGCACTCGATCAATACTACATAGTATATAAAATATCTCGAATCTTACTAGAACTCAAAAAGGTATTATTATTATTAGTAGTAGTAATAGTAGTATTATCATCTTCAAAATTAATGCTCGCCGCTCGATATGTGTTAGATTCTTCAAAAATAATATATTTTAAAATATATTGTCGTATATTCTAGCTAGGAAGTTTCATCAAATATACGTTTTTTGCGTGTTTCTCTTTTTAAAATATTTATTTCACCTCGCACCCCTCATATATTTTTACAATTTCGGTTTTTCATTCGTGTGATTTAAATTTTTAAAAGATTGCGTTATCGTTCATGATATTTTATTTTATTCAAAACCAGTAAACAATTGAGATATTTTCTTATATATTAGGTGATGGTTGTTTAACCAAAAAATGATAATTTTGTCAAAGCTAGAATTTAATATAAGAAATCGGGTTACTGATAATCAAGAGACCAAAAAGTACAATAGGCTTTCTTTAAACAAGAATAAGCAATAAAGAAATTTGTATTCCAATATGATGTAGATGATCTTTTGTGTGTCTACAAATGATGAGATTTCTTCCTTTTATAGCTGATTCTAGGTAAAAGAATGAAACCTAAGCTTTAATGAGACAATTATGAGTAATAAATGACATTAAATAAGCCGTTACACAATCATTCCTATTAAATACTAATTTTCCAACGTATCAGGTATTTAATACTGAATTTGGAC
>MU686013.1:0-41659 GCA_026770625.1 Nicotiana glauca | reverse complement strand
AGGATGTGTGTATAATGAATACAATACATAGCATAGTGTATTGATATATTGAAGATGCGATGGTGTATCTCAGCCGTTGGATTAAATTAGATAAATGGCCAGGATTCACTGACCCTCACACGACGTTGTGTGATTAAATGAAACCTTCAATTTCATCCGTTGGATGAACTAGATAGACAGCTCTGATTGATTCTACTGAACGATGTCATTTGGATTAGTAACAGGGTTGATCTTTGACCGTTGGATCAGACATTATTAATGGCCTGGATTGATTCTTATTAAACGATGTCGTTTGGTACTCAACTGGGCAAACCAGATGGGTTGGTCGGGTATTTTAGTTCTTTTGGGCTGTTATTTGGCCCAATTTTGTTATATATTGTATTTTGTATTTATACATTGTATTTTCTTAATATTTTTTTGTATTTTTATTTATTTCTTTTCTGTATTTTTGTATTACTCCTGTATTTATTATTTCTTGTTATTTTCCTTTAATTTTCTAATTTTCTAAAATTAAGGGTAATTTTCTTATTATATTTTTTGGTATTTTCATATTTAATACAAAAATGTATTTTGTTTCTTTTCAACAAATACTGGTATTTCCACACAATTATCAATAAAATACACACAAAAAATCATTTTTATTATATTTTTGGAATAATTTGCTTTGGGGCAAAAATCACGTGCTCACAACACTCGATGCTCCAGGACTATCCCTTCCTTTACCATAAAATGGCACTTCTCCCAGTTTAGCACTAAATTTGTCTCCACACATATCTTTAAGCACTCTCCTTAAGTTGTAAAGACATTCTTCGAATGAATCTCCCACAACGGAGAAATCATCCATAAAGACTTCCATAATATCCTCCACCATGTCTGTGAAGATGGCTAACATGCACCGTTGAAAGGTCGCTGGTGCATTGCAAAGCCCAAAAGGCATTCTCTGAAAGGCAAAGACGCCATACGGACAGGTGAAGGATGTTTTCTCTCTATCTTCGGGGGCTATTGATATCTGATTGTACCCCGAATATCCATCCAAGAAATAGAAGTGCGATCGCCCGGCCAGCCTGTCCAATATTTGGTCAATGAAAGGCAGGGGAAATGGTCCTTCCGGGTGGCTGTGTTCAATTTTCTGTAATCCATGCAAATTTGCCATCCCGTAACTATACGAGTTGAGATCAACTCATTATTCTCATTTTGCACAACAATCATTCGCCCATTTTTAGGCACACATTGGACAGGGCTGACCCAATTGCTATCAGATATGGGGAAGATGATTCCCGCATCTAACCATTTGATCACTTCCTTCTTTACTACCTCTTTCATGTTCGGGTTCAGCCTTCATTGATGTTCTCTGGAAGGTTTATGCCCTTCTTCCAAGAGAATCTTATGCATACAGAAGGCCAGGCTGATACCCTTAATGTCTGCCGTGGTCCAGCCAATGGCAGTCTTGCTTTCCTGCAGTACCTGTAAGAGCTGTTCTACCTACACATCCAACAAATCGGATGATATAATAACAGGCAAGGTAGAATTGGGGCCTAAGAAAACGTACCTGAGGTTATCTGGGAGTGGCTTTAGCTCCAACTCGGGTGGTTTCTCTATTGATGGCTTTGCTGGAGGTGTAGCCCTTTTCTCCAACTCAAGGGACTCAAATTAAGGTTCCCTTTTCCAGAATCTTTGGCCTTCAAGTGCCATGACCCATTCAGCTAACCCTTCACCATCCACCTCTTCTAAATTTGTAAGACATGCCTCTAATGGATCTTTAACAGTCAGGATCACATCATCTTCTTGCAGGATCACATCTACTGCCTCCACTAGAGAGCAATTAGCATATTCGCTGGGTCTCCTCATAGATTGCTGAACATTGAATATGACTTCTTCATCATTCAATCTCATTTTTAATTCCCCAATCTCATAATCGATCAATGCCTGTCCAGTGGCCAAAAATGGTCTACCCAAAATGAGAGGTATCTCCTCATCTACCTGACAATCCAGAATAACAAAGTCTGCTGGGAACAAAAACTTCCCCACTTGCACCAATACACCATCAAGAATACCAGTTGGCCTTTTCATCGTGCGGTCAGCCAGCTGTAGCAGCATCGAAGTCGGTCTGGCTCTGCCAATGCCTAGCTTGGTGTACACTGCCAGCGGCATCAGATTTATGCTGGCTCCCAAATCACATAATGCCTTTGCAAAGTCATAACTCCCAATTGTGCATGGGATAGTGAAGCTACCTGGATTAGACATCTTTTGAGCCATCAGTCTTGTTACTACTGCGCTGCAGGTCTGTGTCAAAGTCACAGTGGATAGATCCTGAAAATCAAACTTCCATGACATTAGATCCTTCATCATCTTGGCATAACCGGGCATCTCCCTCAGAGCATCCATCAAAGGAATATTCAACTGAATTTGACGCAGCATCTCCATGAATTTCTTGTATTGGTTTGTCTTCTTTTATTTTACCAGTCTCTGAGGGAAAGGTGCAGGTATCACCCTTTATGCATTGCTTGCTGACTTCTCTCTGTTGGAATTTTCTGGCACAAGAGGTGCCACCTGTTCTGCAGCTTGCTCATTCATCTTTTCTTTGCCTTTTTCCTCCTAACTCTGCTCAACCACTACTTCAGTAAGCTCTGTTGGTTCCTCCACCTCTAATGGCACTGGAGTGACTGTCGTATTCTCCTTAATGGCTTGTATAATCTCCTGTTCTCTGGCTAAATCTCTCTCATTCCGGAGACTTACTCCCATCAGCTGATTTGGGTTTTACTCCTTGGGGTTTATGTTAGTGTCTGCAGGCAAGGTTCCCTGAGGATGGTTGTTTAAAGTCATGGATAGCTGTCCCAGCTGCGTTTCAATGTTCTTTATAGCTGAATCATGCACTGCCAACTTTTCCTGCACTTTATTATTTATCCCAATGAGTTTCTGAAGCAAACCCCTGATTTCTATCATGTTGTTATCTTGTTGAGGAGGTTGTTGATATGTTAGTTGCTGCTGATTTTGCTGTGGATAGCCCTGTAGTTTCTAATATGGTACTGGCACCATTTGGTTTTGAGGGTGCATACCCCCAGGCTGTTGCATATTAGGCCTGTACTGCTGATTTTGCGGCAGTCTCCATTGCTGTGCTCCTTGTCTCTGACCCCCATTGTTGTTTACATAATTCATATCTTCCCTTGCTCCTTGATTTTTGCCTTCTCCGCTCCATGAACACACATAAGACTGATTAATACAAGGTGTACATAATCCTTCATTTGTGGTAACAATAATATGTACCTGTTTTGTACCTATCTCATCAATCTTCTTTGTCAATATACTCATCTGGGTCATGAGTGTGGCCATATTCTCTGCATGTGAATTATTTGGGTCAAGAGGAACTGAATGCACTATGGGTTCCAGTGTTGTAGCTCTAGTCATCCACCCCGAATTTTGTGACATCTTGTCAAGAAGGATTTTGCACTCGGTGAATGTTTTACTCAAAAATGCACCTCCAGCTGAAGCATCCACATTTGCCTTTAGATTGTCAGCTAACCCTATGTAGAATCTCTGACCAAGCATCTGGTCTGGAATGCCATGGTGAGGGCACTTCACTAGCATCTTTTTAAATCTTTCCCAAGTTTCTTGCAAAGACTCAGTCAGCTGCTGCTTATACTATAATATTTCATCAATCTGTCTTGCAGTCTTGTTGGGCGGATAGAACTTATTTAGGAACTGCTTGACTAATTCCTCCCAGGTGGTAATGGAGTTGATAGGGAGCGAATTTAGCCAAGTCTGAGCTTCCGCGGTTACAGAGAATGGAAACACTAGTAGCTTGATAGCTTCCGAGGTCACATTTGGCTGCCTTTGGGTCATACAAATTGATAGAAAATTTTTCAAGTGTTGCTGACCCGGAGAACAATCCTTTATTCTGTAGTAGATGCAGCATATCATTGATTATTTGGAAGGTCTCCGCTTGGATTGCAGGCACATCTATGGCAATGGACAGGTTATCAGCTGTGGGCTGTGCCCAGTCATAAAGTACAGCTTCGGGCACAAGAGGTGCCACTACTCTCGCATTGGGGTTTGCTGGCGGATCCCCAACGTTTCCAACGATATTGTGTCCATCACCCATGTCAAATTCGAGCAAGTGTGATTTTTGGGATTGTTGTGTTCTCTTGTTGCACGGTTCAATGCCCTGAATGTTTTCTCGGGGTCTGAGAGTCCTTCTAGTAGTTCTCCAGTCCTCGAAGAATTTCTAGGGATACACCCGAATTCCACAAGAGCTCAAACGTTAGAATTTCAATGAAAAGATTGGGTATAGAGAAAACTTACTACACTACAAATTTTTGTACTTCTTTCAATTGTAATTGATAACACCGTTAACTCCCCGACAACAATGCCAAAATTTGATCACGCCCAACTATGCCTTATAAAAAGACACGCAGACGTTGCAAATATAATCTGGGTATTTAGGCCCAGAGTCGAACCCACGGGGAATTAACCTATCAATTACTTTCTTTGGATGTACTCAATTCTACGGAATCAACTTCCCCAAACTTTATAAATCACAGTTGATGGTATTACTAATAACTAAGACTGAAAGTAAATAGATAGCTGAAAACTAAATATGCTTCAGTTGTAAACAACTATGAGAAGATTCTAAGGCTATGATTTTCCCTATTGATGGAATCAATTCTGATTATGTTTCATATAAATTACCTAACATATCTCTATCAATCATGAGCACTTTATTTACCGTAAATCTCTCCCAAGTAATCATAATAATCTACTAGACGCACTCTCCCGAGATACGCTAGCTAGCTTAGTTTATTACAGCTCACGTTAAATTGCACCCAAGTCTTCGTTATCCCGAAACATGCCTTTAACCCGCAGTGATATATCCCTCTTATACTTTGGGAGTGATGTTGTTCAACAACTACCTAAATATGCACACTCTCCCGAGTTATGCACACTTAATAGGCACAGCTAATTGAGGATCCTGTCAATTAACTACAACAAATACGTAGTTGAACAAATAGAGATTAAACTGGCAATCTATATTAACATAATCAAGAAGTTCATCCTTCAATAGGTTTCATCAAAACCCTAGACAAAGGATTTAGCTACTCATAACAACGTAGGAGAAAACTATTAGATTATTTCATATTGTAGAAATTGCAAGAAAATAAAAGAGATAAAAGAACTATGATGTTTTGGGTGATCTCTCACACTTGTTTCTCCTCCAAAATTATTCTCAAAAACAAGCTTCCCCTATTTTAGGCGAGTTTCTATAGCTTATAAGGGTTTTACAATAGTTTCCCTGAATTGACACTTTGGCCCCCCAATTTTCCGATACGTGAACAGTTCACCGCGACCGCGGCGTGGACTGCGATGAACACTGCCTCATTTATTTTCTTCGCTTTGTCTCTGCGTTCTGCACCGCGGTCGCTGTGGACTTGTGTCCAGTCATTTTCTTTTGCTCTTTGTGTTCGGGTACTTCTCGAGTGGGTGTTTTCTTCACATTATTGCCTCCAAATGCTTCATGATGCTTCCTAACATATATTATTCCCTGCGAAACCAAATAACACTATTTAAAGCATTTTGTTGGCAATTTACCTTATAAAACAACAACAAAGCATAAGCAATTAAGGTGTAAATATCAACTATATAGCCTACTATCAGTGCCCAATCTATTCTAATAGCATCCACTCAAAACAAAGAAAAAGTTTGATATTTTTTTACTACAAATAGCTAATTGGCTAATTTGGCTAATATTAGTAATATTTTATCAATTGGCCAGTTTTTGTAATGAGCTACTTATAAATGGACAAAGTTGGTAATTTTCCTAATTAGTTTCGGAATCCAACCCCAAATCAAGGTCTAAGTCCCCAAGTTTGTAAAATCCTCAATTCTCCCAAAATCCCTAATTTTTTACCCTTAAATAACAAGATTTAGGACTAGGAATTCAATGGGTGATGATGGAAATTGAAGAAAACGAGTTAAAGAGTGCAAACCTATGATTTGGTGTTGAATTCCCTATTCAAAAATCACCCTAGGTGGAGTTCTAGTGATGAAATATGAAATTTGGGAAGAAGTCCCGTTTTTGTTCTATTTTGAAAATCACTGGACAGGTCTTCATCGCGTTAGCGAGAGACCTGTCGCGATCGCGATGCACAGCGGCCAGAAAGGCCTTCACTTTCGCGATGGTCCGTCCCCCTTGAAATTCGCGTTCGCGAGCCTAGGCTCGCGTTCGCGTAGAACAACTCGATCATTCCCAGCCCACCTCCAATACACTACGCGTTCGCGTCAAGCCGGTCTCATTCGCGAAGAGCAAACCCTCCAGTGCTCCGCGTTCACGACCGAAGCCTCGCGTTCGCGTAGAACAAATCCATCCCCAGCCCAGCTTACACTTTGCGAACACGAAAAAGAAAACCAGCAAGTGCTGAAGCTGCAGAAAACCAGAATTTCCTAAGTCTAAAACATCCCGAAGCTAATCGAAAACTCACCCGAGCCCTTGGGGCTCCAAACCAAACATGCACATAAGTCTAAAACTATGATGCATACTTGCTCGTGCAATCAAATCGCCAAAATAACACCTAGAACTACAAATTTAGCCCCAAATTGAATGAAATTTTCAAGAAAGTTTTAAAACTTTTAACTTCTCAACCAGACGTTCAAATCACGTCAAATTAGTTTCGTTTCTTACCAAATTTCACAGATAGGATATAAATATCATAACGGACCTGTACGAGCTCCGGAACCAGAATACGGACCCGATACAAACAAGATCAAACATTACCAAATTTATTTAAACCATTATAATTTAAGACTTTCAATTTTATCAAAATTCATATCTCGATCTAGGGACCTCGGAATTCGATTTCGGACATATGCCCAGGTCTCATATTTTACTACGGACCCACCAGGACTATTAAAATATAGTTCTGGATCCGTTTACTCAAAACATTGATCGAAATCAACAAAAATTAAATATTTAGGCCAAAAATTATTATATTATTAATTTTGCACATAGAAGCTTTCCGGAAACGCGTCTGAACTGCGCACATAAATCGAGGAGGAATAAAATGAGGTTTTGAAGGCCTCAAAAAACATAATCGAGTCCTAAAACTTAAATCATCATAGTCCCTGATTTATTACATTCGACCTTTTCGGCACTCGCTCGATACGATGAGTGATTTGCGGCTCGACCTCACTCGGAGTTCTATGTTAACTTTGAAGCTGAGCAATAGCGTTTTGCTGAGACTGTAACATCTCGAATATTACCTGGAGATTAACTCCCTCGTCTCCTACGCCCTATGTTCCTTGGCTACTATATCGGCCTTCCCTGCGCACACTCCCTTCAGGGTCCGCGCCTAAATTCGTATTCAAAGCAATATGCGAACTGATATCGACTGGATCGATGACCGGTACTCCCCTAATATTAGCTGGTGGCACCCCAACTCCTGGAGCAATTACGTTGTCATTTTCCTCGTGAAATCCAAGGCTATCATCACCATGTACGGGTGCATTTTGTGAGTTTGACATGCTTTAACCTGAGAGCAAAAATTCTTGATAAGAACAAGAGTGAAAATAACGCGTGTTATTAGAATCAACACTGAAACAAACATTATTATCCTTAGCCCCACGGTGGGCGCCAAACTGTTTACCTCAAATCCAAGTAACAATTAAATTTATATTGTGGTTTTAAAGATATGTGATTTAATCCAATACCAATTGATAAACAAGGAATTAAATAGATAAATTAGAGAATGAAATAAGTCAAACCAGTATGTAAGCAAAATCTCGACCTCGACCTCGACCTTTGATAGTCTCTAGGTGGGTTAGTAAGAACATCAAATTATAAGGCAACTCTGATGAATATTAAGCAAGAAAATGATAAATGTATATTCTCTTGTCAGTGAACAGTGCGTTACAAATGAATGAGCTCCCCTTTATATAATAGGGTAGTCCTAAATAAAATACACTTTTAATTACAGTAGGAAATTATATTTCACAACTGTCTAACCGCCTAAGACCAATCCGTTCCGAAATTTATGTCGTGATCTTCGGGCCGTTGCGGATATCTCGCTCTTTCTGTTACTGAATCATAACGGTATTATCTCGAAGTATGCCTTCTTCCGACCTCGGCAAATGATATTGACCTCGACCTCGATATTGGAAAGGAGCTTTGACCCTAAGCTCGACCTCCCGACGTGGTATCACTTTTCCCATCAAAGAAGGAAATCGGGTAGCCCCGATTTCTACAGTATACAACCAATATATAGAATTTAACAATCAAAATTTAGAGGGGGTGATATTGCAATTAGACAGAACATAGAGCTCTCAAGAACTTTTGTCTCAGCGAAGAACTTTCTTCACTACTTAACCAAACATACTGTATACATGTAAAATCAGGCTCATGGTACACCTCGGTCCCCGATAAGACAATCCAAGCTCATGACATGATGACAAGAGGCCGGAATCGAGGCAAGGGTCTAATCGAGTCAGAGTCCTGGGACATGACGCCCACCATCGAGAATACCGGGGTTCTGATCCGGGATTGGTCCTAGCCCTGAACGACTTCGAAGAACATTGTAGGGTGACCAAGCACGGCCAACGGAAGGCCGTAATATTCGCGACCGGCTGGATATCATGGCGAGGATCTCAGCACGTCGATGAAGAACCGACAATAAGTTAATCAGAAGATTTTTTTATCTTTAATAGAGTTGTACCTAGGGTAGGACTCCCCTATTATATAAAGGGGGTCTGTTAATTCATGACACACATTGTAACACGCATTCCAAAATAATATACTACTATTTCCGCTGTTATCTATAGTTCTTTTTCTTGTTCATTAATATTGGCCAATATGAGCCCGGGCCGAGTGTATTACACTAAGGCTGTAATCATTCTCCTCGCGTGCACTATACCTTTATTTGTTCATTCTAACTCAATTTATCGTTTTGTATCAACTTAATCCGTGTATCCTTACAATCACTTACAAATTTAATTGTTATCCGATTTTGAGGATAAACACACACAAAATACATTTTCAAGAAAAAAATTCAAAATATATTTTTTTATTGTAAACACATTTTTTTATTTATTTCTCAGCGTACAATTTGAGATGCACATCGACACCCTTTTCTTTTTGTCCTCCTTTTCTTTTTTTGTTGTAAAGACAATATATAGAATTTAATTATCAAAAAATAGAGGGGTTGATTTTATTTTTTTATAAGGTCGGGGGTGATGTTGCAATAGACAGAACATAGAGCTTTCACGAACACAAACACAAAATAGCAGACGGATGTACTAAAGTCGTGTAAGCATCTCCCCCTCGACACACCATAGTTATCGCCAAAACCTTGTTAACTCAGTGAGTCACACTCTCTGTAAAATTGATAGTGATAAGGATGAAGGCTGTAGTGATCACAAGTCCAGGTGGTCCAGAGGTGTTGCAGATACAAGAAGTGGAAGACCCACAAATCAAAGAAGATGAAGTGTTGATCAAAATAGCAGCTACTGCCCTTAATAGAGCTGACACCCTTCAACGCCAAGGTAAATACCCACCCCCTAAAGGTGACAGTGAATACCCTGGTCTTGAATGTTCCGGCACCGTTGAAGCCGTCGGCAAGGATGTTACTCGCTGGAAAATTGGTGACCAGGTTTGTATGATTACAATTCTATTACTAATAAAGATGTCAATTTTTTTCTTGAATATGTGAATTTATCTAGTGAAATTATTAGTTTTTAGAAACCGGGCTCAAATGGAGCGGAATGGATGTTTAAGATTTAAGAATTCATTTAGCAAACCCAAGTATTTTGGGATTAAGCCTAATTTTGAGTTGTTTGGTATTGTTGAATTGGTAGTTTTTCTCTTGGTATATGACTTAACATAACATGAAAGTTGTCTTTAAAAGACCTACAATATTTTTGGAATCTATGTGGACTTTGCTATGATCAGAACATGAAGAAAGCAAAAGCCATATGGCAATATAACTAGTTGGGATTATAGACTTATAATTATTGGTGCACTTACATTTGGTTATTTGTCAGTGGTTTCTTTTATATTTTAGGTGGAGTTTTCTTTGTCAGTGTAGGAATATGTAAGATTTAGGGAACAATTATTGAGTATTGGAACAAAATAAGCCCCAATGGAGCAGAATGATAGAGGATACATATAGTTGAGTCCACCTAGTTTGGGATTATGGGGTAATTATTGTTGTATGGTGTAAAATATTTCACCATGAGGTAATATTTTCTCCATGTTGTGGTGTTTAGTTTGACATAAATTTGGTTGAATCTAAGAGTGGTGGAAGTGGGGTTAATTATGTACCGAAGAGGGGAAATAATGTCTATATCTTGATAAGATTAAGGGGTCTGGAGTAGGAGTAGAATGCAAAACAACCTCCACCCAACAGGGCCAAAAAGCCTCCTAGCCTCAACGTGAAAACATTTCCTTGAACAGTAACCTGAATGATTTTGAATAAACCCTTGTTAGCTAAGGTTGCACTTAATCCATTAGCTTGCTGAAGCAAAACTTTTACTATATAATTCCTGTTAAGCCTTAGCTGGCGACATCACGGTGTTGTTTTTTATGAGCTTATGTCCTCTTTCTTTGTAAATTAGGAGAGTACATTTCTTTGTATTGTTTGAAAGGAACTTTTTTGTCAGTTCATTGATGACTTAAAAGCTTTATGTAATAGGTATGTGCTCTCGTTGGTGGAGGAGGTTATGCGGAGAAAGTAGCTGTACCTACTGGACAAGTTCTTCCTGTTCCATCAGGTGTTTCTTTACAAGATGCAGCTAGTTTTCCTGAAGTGGCATGTACTGTTTGGTCAACTGTTTTCATGATGAGCAAGCTTTCCTCGGGTGAAACGTTCCTGGTGATTAGACTGACCTATTCTTTAATACATTTTGTTATTTTGCAGTAGTTCCTTTTTTCTTTTACCTAATGTAGACTATCAGGCATTTACTCAATTTGCACAATCATTTGGGTAGTATCTTGATATCTTCATAGTTGCATCTTTATACCCCTAATCCCTGTGAAATAAGATCAAGAAAGTGAAATGACTTATAGCTACATGGGTTACTTTCAGATACATGGAGGCTCTAGCGGAATTGGTACCTTTGCCATTCAAATGGCTAAGTGCCTTGGAGTCAAACTTTTCATCACAGCAGGTTCATGATGTTATCTTATCTCATTATGTGACTGAAGTCTTTCAGCTAACCATGTCAAATCCTGTTCACCAGGAAGTGAGGAAAAACTTGCTGCATGCAAAGAACTTGGTGCTGATGTTTGCATCAATTACAAGACTGAAGACTTTGTTACACGCATCAAGGAGGAAACAGGAGGGAAAGGTAATCATTCTCATAGGCATTACTTATTATACTAGGAACTAGGTCTTTGCGGTATCAGTTAAATTTGACAATTCATTTTTCTGTAGAAAATAACATGGTTATCATATATCTCATGGGGCCAGTGGCCACCACTCAATTTCTTTACATGTCTTATATCGATCAAGGGTACTCTAATATCAATGTTCAACACAGGTGTTGATGTCATACTAGATAATATAGGAGGTTCATACTTCCAACGAAACCTTGACAGCCTCAATGTTGGTGGTAGGCTCTTCATTATTGGTTTTATGGGAGGCACGGTGACACAAGTAAATCTTGCCGGTTTGTTAGCAAGACGCCTGACAGTGCAGGGTAAGTGCAGATGACCTTTGATATATATGGAGTTAGAACTTTCTGTGAAGTTATATTCTTAAGCTTGACATGGTGATTTCTTTTGACCTAATACATCGAAGAAGAATACCCTTAGTCAACTGGAAGAGAAATTCCAAAACAGCATACTGCAATTCCAGTTTCTTTCTATCTTGTCTCCAACTAGCTCAATGACTGGCGGAGAATGTATTCAAATAGTTACACATGTCAATAGATGACTTCTAAGGTTTAGCGTTCACTTGGGCTTAGATTGTAGATTCAGTTGGTTAATTCCATGGATAGGCAATAGTTCTCAGTTGCAGCTTCAATTCTAAGAATAGGCTCGAGAAACGAAGCTATCTGATTTACCTTGATATCTCGTGTCATATGATGCACGATAGTTTCATCAAATGTTCAATTGTTAGTATTCTCTGACTTCTTTTTCCGCCTTCCCATTTTGGTTATGCAAATTGCTTCTACTTCAGTGAAGTTAAAACAAAGCAAGTTTTCCCCTCCTTAGTTAAAGGCTCCTTGACTGACATCTTTGAGAGAGCTCCCGTTGAAATGTAATCTCATCAGAGTTTTTCTTTGAATGAATGACATGGACATCATTTCTGGTTGCGTTTCAGTATATTTTATGTCGATTTGTGACTTTTCTGCAGCTGCTGGCTTGCGTAGTAGAAGCGCAAAAAACAAAGCTCAAATTGTGAGAGAAGTGGAGAAGAATGTTTGGCCAGCAATTGCAGCAGGCAAGGTGAAACCGGTGGTGTACAAGTACTTCCCTTTAGCAGAAGCTGCTGAGGCTCATCAGTTAATGGAAAGCAGCAAGCATATTGGGAAGATTTTGCTTACTGTTTAAATGTTGTAAAAGAGTGTGTTCTTGTTCTTAAATATAGCCGGTAAGCCCTGCACTTCCAGCCCCCTAACCTCTGCTGCATGTGTTATACTTGTACTTGCGAAATTCCAATAAAACAAAGTCTTTTTACGATTTCCCATGTTCCATTTTTTTTTGTTGCGTGAAATAGTTGTGTTCTTTTACTGGTTCCTGAGGGGATGGCTGAATGCTTAATCTGGAGATCTCAAAGTAAATCCCAACTGCAACTTTTTGTTTGAGTCGATCTTTGCCATGCGCGTTTACTTGTACTTCCCAATTTCCTATCCATTTCCAAGTTTAAGTACAAAATACAGATTGCAGAATGAATGTAGATGTCATTCCAGACAAAAGCCTTGAACATAAAGCAGAAAAAAGAGCAAAGGTTTTCCATTTAATACTTTACTGGATAACTCAGAGGAGTGACATGCTGAAGTATTATTGACTACAAATTGCAAGCTCTAGCTGGCTCTGGCCTAAACAATGACCATTTATAAACCATGCTAATCCATGACCATAGGATTACTTGGGGTTCAATTATACTAACAATTAGTGTGAACATGAAAATGTATAGTTGTTTTAGATGCATTTTTAGCAGTTCATGTTAGTTCAGATGAGTAGTTGAGTACACATACTTCTTACTCTTAAATATCCATTTCGTATCATGTCTGGTTATGGGGACAAGCAGAATTCTTTGGTTCGTTCTATAAGATGTTTGCTCATATGGAAGGTTTTCACTTCCCCCACCAAAGCACTACTTGTTGCAATGCTGGAGAACCGATTTGGTGATACCATCATCAAGTGAAACAGAAATTGCTTTCAGCTAATGTTGTGCCTTATCTTCATCTCAAGAGTAATACTAGTGAAACCATCAGGGATAAGCTGCATACTGAAGCCGATTTATACGTTTTATTTTGTTACCATGGTGTAAAATACATGTTTTTCAGCTGAATATTGTACTCTACTCTATATGGCAACGAACAATATTTGTCGAAATGAATGCATTATAATCATTTCACTTTATCAAAGTGTTGCAGGAGAAGAAACTTGATGCAAGCAAACTCACCTGGATCATATAGCAGGTATAAATCTGTTTTGACTATCCGAAAACAAGGTCGACGTAATTGTTCAAGTTGCTCGATGTAACTTGCGTCTCGTGTGGATTTGTATATATCTACAAGATCAAACACAATGAGAATGAGGTAGCAACATAATTGGTTAGAAAATTGATACTTTAGAAAAAGAAAACTTTATAGCTTTGACTATGGCTATTGGGTTCGAGCACAACCCAGACTAATCGTAACTAGTTTAACATTGTTTACCTTAAAGTCGGATAACAATTGAATTTATACTCGCTTTTAAGGATACGTGATATAATTTGACATAAATTAAGAAGAATAGATTAATATTGAAATAGACAGTTAAAGAATAAATTCAAACGGCACAAATTGAACAGCCTTGGTCTTCGAGTTCGGTCACCCTTAAACCAAATATGTATCAATTGAATTAAGAACAACATAACAAGACAATGGCAGCTAGAGAATGACAGTATATTTCTTTGTATTGCGTGAATATGATGATGTTTTACAATGATCAGACCCTATTTATATAGTAGGGGAGTTCTACCCTTAATACAATCCTAAATACAATAAGAAATCATATGATTAACTAATTAATCGGCCTCTTCTTCATACGTGTCGAGATCTCTGCCGTGATCATCGTCCGATCGCGGATATTTTGGCTTTATGTTATTTGGCTCAGTAGGCTTCCCTTGATCTTGCTCGATCTCTATCCCGGTCGGTTTTGATCTTGGCTGATCTCGATCTCAATCGGTCTCTGGGTCACGAACTCGACAATCTAACTTCGCATCATGGTCCAGTATGACATGGGGTTGAACATTGGCTTGCCACGTCCTGATCTCGACTAATCATACAAAATGGGCAAGCCTAACTTTGACAGTATACAAACATATATCTGTATAGGTCCAAATTTGACAACCACGACAACGGATAAGCAAGACATGGGACGGGGTCACCACAACACAACGACTGACGATCGTTGTGACAAAGGACGACGACCAGAAGCGAGCAGCTGAAATAAGATAGTGACGATAGCTTAAACTTAGAAGGAGACAGGAAGAATATGCCTTTTGGATATTCATTATATAGTACTATTTAGGGGTTTTTGGGAAATGTCCCTTATAAATAGGAGGAGATAGTGAACAAGAGGGGGATATGCCTTTTTCAAAGAACGAGAACACATTATAAGAGAAGAGAGGGAATATACGAAAGAATTGTCTTATTCACTTTATCCAAACACAGGTTGTTTAACCTTCATCCATAAATCTTTAGCATCCACATTCATATCAGCTGCAGACCCCTTTTTGTGTCGACAAAAGGAAGAGGCACCCAATCACATAATTATAGGATGATCGTTCCTTTTCATTATAACTATTGTCGTTTCTTGCATTCATTGCATATTTATGATATTATATACACTGTCAATCATAGCATATTAAGTTCACTGATTAACGTTACTAAACTCTTCTCGTTATATTAGACTTTTGTTCTATTTGATCTAGGATTTATTAAGCTCAACTAAGAATCACCTCATTAATTTGTTATCAATTGGTTTAACAAGTATTTGATCATCCAATTTGGCAGTCTATGGGGAGTTTTTAGTTGAAACTAAAGTTCTTTCTGGATCATACAGAAAAAACACCTCTTCCTTATTTGCACCAACTAACAATGGCAGGAAAAAGGAGATGCGAGGTTGAAAACGATAGCAGGTGTCACTACCAACATCTTGAACTCCATCAACGAAGATGACAGGGAATATGATGCAAACGCGACACTGAATTCTACATCCAGCGGAGTGCTTTGCCTTCCCCCCTCCCCCCTCTCCCCAGTGAAAGCGTAACTACTTCACGCAAAAAGGGAGCCTCTACGTCAACAATAGATGAAGCACCATTAGCAATAAAAAGACTACTGGAAGAGTGGCTAACAAGCACTCTGAACAACATACTCAATAAACCCGTCCAAAAGGAGAACAAAGATACTGCACACGTAGATATCATAACAACCACTGGCGAACAGAACGCCCCCCAAACAGGTAACACTCACGCCACTGTTGCCGCAGGTTATGACGCACTCACAGCCATTCTGAATAAAATGGAAGAAATGGAAAACGAAAATAAGGCGCTCCGTGGTCAGATGAAGGAGCATCAAGAAAGGGTCGACAAGATACCGGGCGCCCCAAAGTTATTACCGAAACGAGACATTGATCGATTCATCGAACAACCATACAACGAAGAAGCAGGCCCACACTCCATTCCCAAAACCTTTAAAATGCCGCCGTATCTGAAGATATACGATGGCACTACGGATCCAGAAGATCATATCGTTCACTATGCCACAACGGTGAAGGGCAATGACCTTTCGAAGGAGCAAGTACTGTCAGTGCTACTGAAAAAAATTTGGCGAAACCCTAACAGGGGGAGCCCTAACCTGGTACTCACAACTACCGGCGTGGTCAATAGCAACATTCGATAAAAGGGCGGACAAATTTGTCACCGCTCATGCAGGGGCTAAAAAGGCGGAAGCCAGGGTGAATGATATATTCACCGGTAGGCAATCGCCTGGCGAGGGACTCAAAGACTTCCTCGCTCAGTTTAACAGGGTGAGAATGAGCCTACCAAATGTATCAGAGGGATGGCGGTAGCGGCCTTCCAGAACGAGTTGAGTAGGAATGGACCGAGAGAAACAAGAAAATTATTAAGCAAGCTCATAAAATATCCTCCACCACTTGGGAAGAAATCCACAATGCCTATTGTGCCGAGGTACGAGCCGATGAGGATGACCTCAACGGCCCGATCCAACGGTTGATGTCGGTTCAAGCAGAATCAAGGAAAGATCGTCGTAACGACAGTCGAAGGGATCAATTGGGCCCTCGTCTTGGTCGATAAAGACATCAGCTCTACATCAGAACAACCGTCCCACCACCTCCTCGGCACACGGATGGCCCTCCCCGATACACACGGAGACAGCAAAATGAAAGAGGTATGCCTCCACTCTTGTCTGCTCACAATTTTTGTGTTTCCCCTTCATAAATAGTGTACGCACTAGAGAAGCTCGGCACAAAGGTACAATGGCCGCAGAAGATGAAATCTGATCCAAATACTCATAATTCGAACGCTCTCTGTGAATTCACCAGGAGCGGGGTCACAAGACCGAAGATTTCATAGGTCTACGGCAGGAGGTAGTGATAATGATGAGCCAGGGACACATGAGAGAACAATGAGTGACCGAGGGCGAGCCAACTTTGCCCGCAGACACTGTCACACCTCCTTTTTTCTACACCCTCGGAAGGGCATAAGGGAGATTTTTCCAACTTAAAGTGACAATCGAAATTAGATTTATTTATTTATTAAATTCAGAGTCACCACTTGGGATAATTTTATGGTATCCCAAGTCACCGGTTCAAATCCTGAATCGAGACAAAGATTGATTCTGTTTTACAGTTCGCGAACACATAAATCCAGGTAAGAAATTCTGTTAACCCGGGAGAAGGTATTAGGCATTCCCGAGTTCCGTGATTTTAGCACGGTCGCTCAACTGTTATAACTGGCCTATTATCTAATTTAAATACATGTTTAGCCTATTGTGCAATTTTAAGCTTTATAACCGCTTTTAATTATTTTTAAAGAAAAATTGTAACGTCATTTAAAATACGTCTTGAACCACGTCACATAAATGCACCCGCGGCTCTCGACATATTTTATCTAACATTGTTGAGATTTGGATTTGGGTCACATAAATGCGCACCCGAGTTTAGGAAGGTAAATTATTAAAATATCGCGCCTAAAGCAACTACGCATTTGAACTTTGCGAGAGCCATGAAAATTTTTCTAAATAGCATGCCTCGATTTCTAAGGATAAAAATATTAATTAAATGAGGGCCATGCAATTTAAGGTTTTATTTGGCACGGCACACCTCCAATCTATTTGTCTAAAAATTTCTAATTAAGGATAGAGGGTCATAAGCTATTTGCATTATATGATATGGCTTGCCTCAATTCATCTTAAGAAGACTAGTTAATGGAAGGGTGTTTAAAGGAGTGCTAATTACCTTTTTTTTAAAAACTAGAAATCGAATCCACTTGGTAGCTAACAGGCCCCACATTAAATGACTAAAGTATTAGAAGAAAACTTTTTCAACAACGATGACTAAGCAAGGACGAAGGATGGATTCAACAAAATTAAACAGGCTCAAGTCCATGAAGTACACAACCCTATTTACAAGTGCCTTTAAGGCTTAGGCCTGAGATGAGCCCACTTCCTTTAGAAATTGAGATCAGCAGGTGTAGGACTCTAGATTGAGTCCCTACGGCACACAAGCGATGCTTGCAAAATTTCAGGGGGTATCCACGTGAACCCTTCCAACAATGGCACTATGGTATATACAATAGGACTTAAATCATTCTTTAAATGCTCAATGGACAATTACAGAAGATGGTAGTAATGACATGATTTTAAGGCAATAAAAGGAAAATCCAATTATTTGGAAATTATATAGCATGTGATTTTAATTTTTAAGTAAAACCAAGCTAACTCAAGCAATGGCATGAAGTCCTGAACATCAACTAAGACTCAGATTAGTAGGACATGAGGGTCGACATTAAACAACAGTGATTTTAAGACGACGAGTCTGATACCATATCATTCAAATGCCAATAAACCATTCAACATACGCCTAAAGGTACTGTAAAACATAACCAAGCATTCCTTTACCCTCAGCCAGGTTCAAACCAATCTAACAACTACGCAGAAGAGTCAAAACCACTAAAGCTTCAGTCTAGTATCATAATAACCCATTCACGAATAGTATACTAATCAAATATCTCTAGAGCTACATATTACAACCATAGACTAGATTGAAGGAATAAGAAATGAAATTAAATAACAATAACATCAGTTTATCATGTTTTCAAATCTCAAACTCCATATTACACTTAGGTGATGTCCTGCCAAAGAAATACCTGAAAATTAAAAGGAAGAAGAAGTGTGAAATCAGCAACCAAGCAACGATAAAGTAGAACCCAGCAACAAGAAATAACCAGCAGAAACAATTTAGAATTTCAATGGAACAGTGATTTATATCCTTCAAATTATCTTATAATTCTCAAAGTCTATCCAAATCTTTTGAAAGTTTGAAATGAAGAGACTAATGGAAAAATCAAACTAGAATGCAGAATTTTTTAGTATTCTATCTTAGCTCAGCCGTTTTGGAATTTTCAGAATTTTACTCTCTAAAAACTGACTTGAATATCAAGTCATGGTGCCTTCATAGGCAAGACATTAGGGAAGCCTCAAAGAATTCAAATTTGCACTTCTATCCTTCTGAAATTTTCATTTTAGCTTAGGAGCCCTTAGTTTAAAAAATAAATTCCCACATTAGTCCCAACACCCAGCTTTCTAGAAGCTTCCTAGTCTATTATGCAAGATTCCCTAAGCCAATTTCCTAGACTACCCCTCAAACCCCTGAAAATTACCGTAAAAAAATCACATGGGTATGGGTCAAATTGACCAATGGTTTAACTAAATGAACGAGCTGCCCTTCTTTTCTAAATGGGTCAGAAACCCAAAGCCCAAACAGCTAATTAACCCAACTAAATTCTGTAAGCACTAGAAGAACACAAACATTTCGACAATTAAAATCTAGACTAAATGACTAAATTAACAAATCTAAATTAAACTTGTTAACAGACTAAATGCAACAATTACAGGAAAAGATTTAAACCTAATATGCATAACAACAAGTCTGGATAGACTAGAAGAATAAAGAGGAATCAAGAAGAAGAGAAAGAAGCAGAAGATAAAATAATAATAATAATAATAATAATAATAATAATAATAATAATAATAATAATAATGAAAGCGAAATGAGGAAAATATAATAAAAGAAAAGGAGAAAATACCTAAAAATAAAATCGGACAGTAAGGAATTGGAGATAACCTTCGAATCTTCAATATTTAAGCCTAGTTTGACGTTAATCTGTGTTCTTATCAAGAACACACGAATAACGTCAGACTAAACTAAATCTTCAATGAAATCTCAACTTCGAGGTTTTGGAGACTTTTAGGGCTCAATTCAGATTTAAGATTCGATGAGATCTAGAATGATTCGAAGGAAACAGAGCAGAGATTGGGGAAGAAGAGGTGAAGGATGTTCTATGGTGTTAATTTGGGGTCATCTTGCGGTGGGGCCGCCGGCCTAGGGCGATGGAAAATCAGGGCGACGTCACTAGGGTTCATCAGAGACGAGGGATTCTGAGAGATGAGACGGGGGGGGGGGGTTCTGAGGGGGGTGGTCCATTTCGGACATATAAATATTGGGAAGGGATCAGTTCCGGACCGTTTGATCAACTGAGATCAACGGTCTAGATCAAAATGCACGAAACGACGTCGTTTGGCTTTTAAGTGAGACAGACCGGGTTGGGGTGGGTCTGGGCTGGTTTTTGGTTGGGTTTTGACGGGTATTGGGTATTAAATAATTGGGCTTGGGGGTTTTAAATGGATTTGGCCCAAAAAGATTTCCTTCTTCTTTCATTTTTTTTTCTTTTCATTTCTTTTTCTAATTTTTTTTAAAAAATTCAAATTAAAAATAAAACCTAAATTATTTCCTAATCAAATTAATCCCACCATATTGAATTAATTAACTAATAATTATCACAATTAATAAAAAATCAAATTAAAGGAAAATTAACAAAATTCAAAACTAAAATTAAAAGTGTGAAAATATCTTATTTTTTGTGGTTTTTTTTATTTTTATAAAAAAACTAACTCGCTAATTAATCTAAAAATGTGAAATTAAATCCTAAATGTAAATGCAACTTATTTTTGTATTTTTCATGAATTAGATAAAATAAACGTGCACAGACAAATACAAACAGTCAACAAAAATGCCACAAAAATCTACGAAATTGCAAACAATGGGAAAACCAATTATTTTCTTGAATTTATGAGATTAATTCATATAGGGCAAAAATCACATGCTAAAAGCTGCCCCTCTTTGCTCGGAAACACGAAGAGTTTTCGTGCAAAGATAAAGTGAGCGGATACGAGTGATTTTTGCCCGTTTGAATACTTCGTGGGAAGCATTTTTGAAAGATTTGGCCGCACCATGCTTCCTAAGTTGCGTACATATCCTTGGCTATAAAAGAATAAGGTCAGTGTAGTTTGGGAAGTTTCGGTAGCTGGGACTACCATGGAGCTGTGATTTCACTGTTATTGTTGTTGCTGCTACTGCTTACTGAACTCCTTATTACACCATGAAAAAATAAAAAGAAGCTAGACTAAACTATGATCTATGTATTACAAAAATCCTATTTATATCTTCAAACTTGATCTTGCAATTTCTGTTGCTCCGTTGACTTGTACTCTCCAGGTGAACTTCCTTTGTTGCTGACTTGAATTGTAATATGAGATGCTTTCCCTTTTTTCCAGGTGGGCTCCTGATTACCAACACTTGAATTGCTTTGTTCTCCAAGTGGGCTCCTGATTACCGACACTTAATTTGTTTTGTTCTCCAAGTGGGCTCCTGATTACCGACACTTGATTTGGTTTGTTCTCCAAGTGGGCTCCTGATACCGACGCTTGATTTGCTTTGTTCTCCAGGTGGGCTCCTGATTACCGACGCTTGAATTGCTTTATTCTCCAGGTGGGCTACTGATTACCGACGCTTGGATTGCTTTGTTCTCTAGGTGGGCTCCTGATTATCGACGCTTGAATTGCTTTGTTCTCCAGGTGAGCTCCTGATTACCGACACTTTATCTGTTTTGTTCTCCAGTTGGGCTCCTGATTACCGACGATTGAATTGCTTTGTTCTCCAGGCGGGCTCCTAATTACCAACACTTGATCTGCGCTTTGTTCTCCAGGTGGGCTCCTGATTACCAACACTTGATCTGCTTTGTTCTTCAGGTGGGCTCCTGATTACCAACACTTGGTCTGCTTTGTTCTCCGGGCGGGCTCCTGATTACCAACATTTAATCTGCTTCGTTCTCCAGGTGGGCTCCTGATTACCAACACTTGATCTGCTTCGTTCTCCAGGTGGGCTCCTGATTACCAACACTTGATCTACTTGGTTCTCCAGGTGGGCTCCTGATTACCAACACTTGATCTGCTTCGTTCTCCAGGTGGGCTCCTGATTACCAACATTTGATCTGCTTTGTTCTCCAGGTGGGCTCCTAATTTCAACGCTCGATCTGCTTTGTTCTCCAGGCGGGCTCCTGATTACTAACACTTGATCTGCTTTGTTCTCCAGGTGCGCTCCAGATTTCAACGCTCGATCTGCTTTGTTCTCCATGTGGGCTCCTGATTACCAACACTTGATCTGCTTTGTTCTCCAGGTGCGCTCCAGATTTCAACACTTGATCTACTTTGTTCTCTAGGTGGGCTCCTGATTATTAACACTTGATCTGATTTGTTCTCCAGGTAGGCTCTTGATTTCAACACAATAGACAAAACAAAGAAAATTTTCTGCCTCAGTTTGGTAACTGGGCACATCTGTGAGTGTTAACTGAATCATGTTACCAAATATCACTAAGAATTTGAAATTTAGATCCCATTATCCAGGAGGGCCCTGAAAACTCCTAGCTAAACGACAGTTTTAAGTCTAAATTATATCTTCTAAAGGTATGACTTTCGCTAAATCTTGTTATCTACGAAGGTCTTAAAACTACATCCCATTATCCAGGAGGTTCCTGAAAAACCCTAATTGAATCCTATCTCAAGCGTGAAAACTTTGAAGCCAACTTATATTCCTTTGGGGGTACATTTATGCTAAATTTTGCTACTCATGGTTGTTTTTTTTTGAATTTCAACTAGGTCCTATTTTCTAGGAGGAACTTGAGAATTTACTGTCAAACCTGTCTGGTGCTTGCTTTTTCCCCTACGGAGGGTTTCTCCGAAACAAACAAAATTTTCTGCCCCTGCTATAATCAAAGAAAAATCTTGTCAGTTTAAAATGTGGCGGTTAGTTTGTAGCATTCTTGCTGAAAGTGGCCTCTCCGCTACCGTGCTTAACTTTGACTGGCTTCCCTAGACCGACCGAGAACCGCTTGACTTTCTGACTGACTTTCACCCACATGACCTTGGATGACCCGAGTGTTCGTACCTAAACCGTTGTGTTACATCTCTGACCCATTTGTTTAAACCTCCGCATCTCCCATGAAATTACTAAACCATTTCATCGATGGAACTTCCACTGACCTTTTATATTCCATTTCACATCATACTATCTCTGCAATGCTTTGGCCACCCTATGCTTTGTGCAACTTTGGAAGTTGGTAGTGAGCTTTGAAATTCTTTCTTATTTGCTTAAACATAACTAACATTGGAAACATCTTAGAGAAATAAACCCAAAAGAAATGAAATGCAATGATTTTGAGAGTTAGGGATAAGAAAAATCCAAAACTGGAAGACTGTTTGAAGGGAAAAAAGAAAAGAGACTTATCTGAGTGGAGCAGCTGGCACCAATGATCATGACATGCATTTCAGATTAATTGGCCCAGTCTGTCCAACCAATCAACTTTCAGTGCTTGTACTTTACGCCCCAAGATCTTCAAAACCCAATTTCTTCACCAAAACCTTGTCCTTGTTCGGCCTGCGGTGCCCCGAAGGGTTTTCACCAACAAACCTCTCTCATTTGTTCATCTCTCAACTCACTTTCGCCTTAAGTGCCCGTGAAGGTTTTCACCAATAAGACTCTCTCATTTTTGATTTCTCTCAGCCTTTCATCGCCTTACGGTGCCCGTGAGGATTTTCACCAATAAGTCTCTCTTATTTTTTATTTTTCTTGTTTGGACCGGAGTGTTGCCCCTGATATGAATCACCTCTACTTGCTTGACTTGGCATCTCTCGAAGACTGGTCGGAAGGTCTTTCTTTGAACCGTAATGTGGGCTTTGGATAGGGTTAGAAAGAAAGGGTATCAAAAAGGCTCAAAATAATTCAAATGGGTTCAAGATTACAACTTTTGGAATCATATTTCTTACAAAAACCACAACTTCTGCCCCAGTTTCTTTGCTTGGGGACTTTTGAATTTTTATTTTGATGGGACCGAACCGTGAGGCTGCTTACGTATCCTTAAAAGGAATCAGGTCGAACATAGTTCATGACATAGAAATTGCTTTTTGATTTTCTCTTTTCTCTTTCTTTTCTTCTTCCTTTTCTCTTTTTGTTGTTTTGTTTTTTTTTTTGTTTTTTCTCTTTTTTTTCTTTTTTTTTCTATTCTTTTTTTTCTTTTCTCTCCTTTCCTTTACTTATCTTTCGCGCTTTCATTTCCGAACTTTGCTACTGATTCCAAAAGAGGGGTATGAAAGGAAATAAATAAGGCTCAAAGGGGTAACAAAGGATAAAGTGTTTAGATAGCAGAACAAAATACCTTCGTCATTCCAATCTTCAAAATATGCCAAGTACAAACATAATTTAACCAAAGAAATCATACATAATATCTTTTGACCGCATCAGAATTGATAGCCATGTCTACACAATTGCCCTTTATATCAGTTAAATACAAAGCACCATTGGACAACACTCTCGTTACGATGAACAACCCTTGCCAATTTGGGTCGAACTTGCCTTTGTCTTCAGCCTGATGTGAAAGAATACATTTCAATACTTGTTGATCCACTTCAAACTTTCGTGGAAGCACCTTCTTGTTATATGCTCTTGCTATTCTCTATTGATACAACTGACCATGATACACCGCTTCCAATATATTCTCATCGATCAAACTCAATTTCTCCAGGCGGGTTTTGACCCACTCATCATCATCAATTTCAGCTTTCGCGACAATTCGAAGGGATGGGATTTCAACTTCCGCGGGTATCACTGCATTAGTGCCATATACCAACAAATAAGGAGTTGCCCCTTCTGAAGTACGGGCAGTAGTGCGATAACCCAACAATGCAAAGGGCAGCTTTTCATGCCATTGCCTGGAACCTTCCACCATTTTCCGAAGTATCTTCTTTTTGTTCTTGTTGGCTGCCTTGACTGCTCCATTCGCCTTGGGGCGGTATGGAGTGGAATTGCGATGCATAATCTTAAACTATTGACATACCTTTTTCATCAGATGACTGTTGAGATTAGCACCATTATCTATGATGATCAACTTTGGGATCCCAAATCGACAAATGATATTTGAGTGCACAAAATCGATCACCGCTTTCTTGGTCACAGACTTGAAAGTTTTAGCTTCAACCCACTTGGTGAAATAATCAATGGCCACCAAAATGAACCCATTGGATGCTGCTGGCTTAATTGGCCCAATGATATCCATGCCCCAAGCAACAAAGGGCCATGGTGCAGACAATGTATGTAATTCAGATGGCAGAGAATGAATCATATCTCCGTGTATTTGGCACTGATGACATTTGCGCACAAAACTGATACAATCACGCTCCATGGTGAGCCAATAATAACCTGCTCGGAGAATCTTCTTTGCCAGAATGTACCCACTCATATGTGATCCACAGACTCCAGAATATACTTCGGTCATGATAGCTGTGGCCTGTCTAGCATCTACGCATCTTAACAATCCAAGATCCAGTGTTCTTTTGTACAAAACTCCTCTACTGAAGAAACATCCACTTGCCAACCTTCGAATTGTTCTCTTTTAATCACCTGTGGCTTGTACCGGATATACTCCCATTCTGATGTACTCCCTGATGTCGTGGAACCATGGTTCAATATCAAGTTCTTCTTCCACCACGTTGCAGTAAGCATGCTGATCGTAGACCTGAATATGCAAAGGATCAAAATAAGCCTTATCTGGATGATGTAACATTGATGCCAGAGCAGCCAAAGCATCGGCAACCTCATTATGAATCCTTGGAATATGCCTGATCTCTACTGATCGAAACCGTTGACAAAGATCATGCAAACATTTCCGATACGGTATGAGTTTTAAATCCCGTGTTTCCCATTTTCCTTGAATTTGGCGCACCAGAAGGTCCGAGTCTCCCAAGACCAAGTGTCACACTTTTTTTTCCCACCCCCAAAAATAATATATGGGTTGCATTATGGATTTGTGGGTAAAAGAGTTTTTCCAATTAAAGTGAAAATTTTGAAATAGGGATTATTTTGTTTTACAGAGTCGTGACTTGGAATTGATTTTTGGGTGTTCCAAGTCTCCTTTTATTTGAATACCTATTCAAAGGAAGGTTTGACTCTTTATATCGGTCTGCGAAAATAAAGTTCGGGTACGGAATTTTGTTGACCGGGGAGAAGGTATAAGGCATTCCCCGAGTCCCGTGGTTCTAGCACGGTCGCTTTATCGACTTAAAGCTTGGCTTGAATTAATTTTGGACAAAATCGTAATTTATATGACTTCCTCAAATGTTTCGAATCTTAAATCGAAAAATGACCCAGAACCCTAATTGCTCAATGTTTGGGGCTTTTTCATCTTGGGCTATAATAGCCCTTAATCATGTGTTTTCTCATGAAAACACATGATTAAGGACGGTTGTAATCCAAAAAATGCCAAGAAAAAACCTACCAGAGTTGAGTCCAAATCCAAATCCAGAGGTATTTCATCTTTCTTTTATTTTTCTTTTCTGTTTTCTCCTTGTTTTGGATTCTTATTCTTGTTGTTCTATTTTTGTTTGTTTTAGCATTTTAGTTCTTATTTTTGTGCTTAGTTTAGGGTTCTGATTATAATCTGTCATGTTTAAATTTTGATTTTGATTCCATGATTGTTATCATTGCTATATCATGACAATTCTTTACTTCATTTTCATTTTTTAATTATTTGCCCTGATTGTTAGTGTACTGTTCTTTGTCTAATAATAATAATTTTTAGTATAATTTTTGATTAGGATTAACTCAAGTCTTAAATTAGGTTTAATTACATTTTTTTAGTCCATTGTTAGATTTAATTCCATAATTAGTTAATTTGTCCAGTTAGTTTGATTTTAGGGGATTGTTTGATTGTGAACGATTGATTTTAGCCTTAGTTGGTTATCCATAGTTAAGTGAACTGCTTGGTTATAGCTGATGATCTTTAACTAGGGTAAAAAAGAGCGTGAGGTTTGGTTTAGTATTAAGGTAGTAATTTCAAATTAGGTTCAGGGGTAATTTAGGTATTTGGAATTGGATAGGAATGCTGTAGTTTAAACTAGAATCTTCTAGGACCTTCTAAAATAGGGCCTTAATTCTAATTTCAGAACTTAATGCTGTAACTTGAGAAACAAGTCAGAAAATGAAGGGCTATTGAATAAAAACTGAAAATAAAAAGGGGGGAAAAGGGGGAAGTGAAATCTAGAAGCTTCCCCTTGATTTTCTGCTTATAAAAGGCAATCCCCTTGCCTTCTTTTCCAAGTTTTGAACACCTGAAAATTTCACCAAAAGCTTCAGATCTAAAATTCCCCCCAAAAGCTCCCCAAGCCTTAAACACCTGAAAAATTCGAAATTCAAATCCAAAAAAAATTGCAGTCTAACATCTGAAAAATTCTTCCTAGATTAGATGAGTAGCTCCTCAAAAATCCAAAAAAAAAATAACACAAAACTCAAGGAATACACTGTTCTATTGAATTTTTAGATCAATTTCGAGTTCTAATAGTTGATTTGCATCTTCTAGCCTAGTTTCTGATTTGCTGAAGCTTTCTGAAGTCTACTGGTTCAATTTCTGATGTGTTTGGGTTCATTTGAGCCTGTTTTGGGTTAACTATTGGTGATGTCATCCTCGGTTATTTCCTGGACTTTGTTTTGAGGTTCTTGCTACTGGATTTAAGTGTTGATGTTACCTTGCTGATTCACCTTGTTTTCCTTCCTTATTTCCATCTCCAAGTACACATCGTGTAATCTCCAAGTTGTGGACATGAATTGAATTGCAGCATAGCTTTTTCCTATTAATTTTCATATTAGATTTCCTGTAATTTCATGAACTTCAATGGATTATGGTTTGTAATTAAGACTGGACAGTTTGGACTGTATAAGACTCGACTGGTTTTATTTCCTTTTTCATAATCGTATGAGCATAGCGTTTGAAGTGTTAGATTCAAATTAATGTGAATTAGTGTCAAATAGTATTTTTGTTGTTTAAATGTTTGAAACTAGGATCATGGATGTAAGGTAATACATGTTATTGTTTAAACAAGGTCTGTGATATAGCTGGTGCTTAAGTGGACAATGAACTAGGGAATGGATGTATTTTAGTTGTTTGCCTCCGTTTGAAATTCAGTTAGGATGTGTAGTTAAGTGTAGAGATGGTTTGAGTCTATCAATTTCCCTATGTTTTGGCATATATAATTCACTTACTACAACCAAACATAATCAGGATTTCAAATTTAACTTAAAGGTTCTTCCTGAATATAGCAAGTCATACGCTACCACTACTGTGTTTCAATGGCTGTTCTTTATTGCTAATTTTATCCGTTCACTTGCTATTGATCTTATATGTTAAATCACCATTAGTTAACATTAGGTGTCACAGTAATAATTGAACCCTGAATTACAATATGCACACACCATCAGTATTATTTAGTTCTTCCATAATTCACGTTATTGGGCCAAAACTAGGCCCAACGTTTGGCCCAGCTACTCAATGGAAAACCAAGCTCATTTGTTTTCAGATTGGACTGGATGTTAAGAAGGCCCAAATCGCAGGACAATTTCATGTTAACAGGAATTGGACTAATTGTCGAAGCCCCAAAAATGCTAAAAGTTAGGATTATGTTAAGATCCCGGGATTAAATTTATAACATAGGTTTTGGGCATCCTAGTTAAGTAGCATGCTTGAGTTAAGAGGTTTGCCTCTTGTTCAAGTGTGGACTTGAACTCGAGGCCCATATTCTTTGATCACTTTAAATAATAGCAATTGATAATATTAATTAATTAGGGCCCTTTAGAGACAAATTCAATAGAAAATTATAGTTTGCTCTAGGAGGACCTTTAAATAATAAAATGAGGTGAGCCACGCCAAATAAAATGCATAAATCGCGTGGCCCTCTTTAATTATTTATATTAAAATATTTAGAATTCGGGACGTGCCGTTTAGCGAATTTCACGGCCTCCCACAAAGACAATAACGCGTTAGTCGCTTTAGGCGCGCTTTTTAATAATTTTACCTTCCTAAATACGAGTGTGCATTTCATGCAACCCAAATCCAAATCCTAAAACTTTGGATAAAAATGTGTCGAGGATCCATGTGCATTTCATGTGACGTGATCCAAAAAAATATTTTTTAAACGACGTTCACTTTCTTTAAAAATTTAATTAAAAGATGTAAATAATCTTTAAATTTGCACTATAGGATGTCTTGTATAAAAATCAGGTCTTAGCCATTTATAATAATTTAAGCGACCGTGCTAGAACCATGGGATCCGGGGGTGCCTAACACATTCCCTTGGTTCAACAGAATTTCTTATTCAGAATTTCTGGTTCGCAGATTCCAACTGGGAAGTCAAAATTTTCCTCGATTTGGGATTCAAGTTAAACCGGTGACTTGGGACACCAAAAGCCAATCCTATCCCAAGTGGTAACTATAAAAATAAATAAATAATCCCATTTCGAATAATGTCACTTAAAATGGAAAAACTCCCTTATATACTATCCTTCGGGGTGGTGTAAAAAAGGAGGTGTGACAGCTCTGGCGACTCTACTGGGGATACGAACCCAGAATTCCAATTCAGGGTTCAAGAATTTGAGCTTAGTATAATTGTTATATTTGGATTTATCTGATTTTTTTACATGTTCCATGCTATATGTGCTAAATATTTTACCTCTTTGATATTTCTTGAAGTTGTATATATGAACTGTCGCCAATCTCTTCCTCTCTCCAAGTCTTCTACATCATGGAGAAGGGTGCACTTCGTGTAGCTTCTCTTCTGTTTAGAGTCTTTTTCCCAATTTAGAACGAGGTTTGGATAAGTTGCTAAGCCGACAGATCTTCTGTATCCCCGGCACGCTGCCTCCCCCTCGGCTTGAGTTGCCGCACGGGTAAGCCAGGTCTAGACCAATAAACCTATGGTTTTAACCTAGAAGAACAAAAACTCATGTCGGATCCCTAGTAGAATGTTTGTTTGCATCATATGCATTTGACTTAGGGGACTCAACACACAAGGGTTGGGTCCGTCTAGGACAGGTGACCTGATATGAAATGACCATCCTGATGCATCTTACGTGCTATTTGCGCATTTATTTGCTCGGCTTTGCATGTTGACCGGCTTGTCTATAATGAGTGAAAATTGAGAAAAATAGCAGTGTTAGGATTAAGTGAGGGTAACCATTTGTTTTGAAAAACCAAGGCCCAAATAGTACCGAAATGCTACCGGAATTTTGGAAAATGAAAAAAAAATATTTGAAAAAATGAAAAATTGTTGTTCAAAAATACATTTGATTTTGGCAAATCTGCCCAAATTACGCTGGTTTGATTCTCACCAGATGTGAGATACGTAGGCAACCCTCATAGGGTCCAACCTCCCTTTTTGCAAAAATAACCCAAAAATGTCAAATTTTAATTTTTGTCATAAATAAGACGGGTGATGCCATTCTTGTTTAAAATAAGCCGAATGTCCCCAAAAGGGCACCGCAAGGCTGTTTTGCAAGAACAGCCACCCCGAGTCATTTTTAAAGGGTTTGCGGGCACAACCTTAAAATCTTCCTCCCAGAAGTGCTGGAAGGCCGTGTTTGCAAAACCAAATCCTTGTTTTTCTAAATAAAGAATTTTTTTGCAAAAATATCCATTTTCTTTGCTAGGTCAAAATAAATCATTAAATCCCCTTTAAATAAATGTGCAGGATGAATCCAAGTAACATTGAAACCTTCTCAGTCCTGAGCGAGATCCCTTTAAAGCTCCACATGTGGTGGAATGATTTGGGAAAAGGTAGCAAAGAAACTGTGGTCAAAGTTTTGGGTGGTCTCGTTGATTTGTTAAACATCAAACCAAGAAAGGATATTATTGAGGCACTGATATCATTCTGGGACCCAACCCGTAATGTATTCTGGTTCTCGGACTTTGAACTTACACCCATACTAGAGGAGATTACGGGATATGCGGGTCTCAACGGGAACCTCAGGAGTAGATACCCATTAGCACCAAGACCGGTAACCCTTCACAGATTCTTGGACTTGTTGAGTATCAGTCGGGACATTTAAGATCCGCATCTAGCAGAGGGGTGTTTCACACTGCATTTGTTATATCACCGGTATGGCAACCCGAAAGGTTTTGAGGAACCCAACACCGGTTTGACACATGGTGGGAACAATGATAAATGGGAGGCCCGGCGTGGATTGGCAGTCATGGTAGCTTTTCTGGGAGTTGTGGTTTGTCCAAGAAAAGACGGTCACATAGACCTCAGCCTAGTAGGAATGTTGGATGTTTCCATAAAGAAGCCTACTAGCACAGTGGTTCCCTTGATTGTGGCGGAAATGTACCGAGCTTTAACCATGTGCCGAGAGGGTGTGAAATTCTTTCAAGGTTGCAATCTGCTACTACAGTTATGGATACAGGAGCACCTTTGTCATCGCACGGGGTATATGAACTATGGTCTTACTAGGCTAAGTTGTATTGCAAAGTTCGGAACCCGGGTAACAGGTATTGAGTTCTCTGAGGGCACCGAGGCTCGGTTGTCATGCTTGAGATCTTTGACTGCGGATAAAGTGGAATGGGCTTTTGGATGGCTTCCTTATATTGAGGCTGTGTACATATCGGCAGAAGTACCTTATATTCTTTTTATGGGCATCCGAAGCATCCAACCTTACGCGCCCTACCGAGTCCTGAGGCAGCTAGGAAGATTCCAAACTATTCATAATGATGAATATTTAAGTGGACAAGTTATTGAGTTAGGCCCGAAAGCTGCATTCCCGGAAGGAAAAATCCGACAAATATGGAATAAGTGCAGGTAACTTGAGCCTAAGACTATAGTACAGGATCGGGCAAGAGGCGAGGTGGATCCCAAATACTTGACTTGGTTCGGCAAAAGGTTTCAGATCCCTGAGAGACCCGCCAAAAGGCCACATGTGCAGCAATTCACCGACGGGGCCCAGGTGCAGTGGGATTGGCTAGCCAAGGAAAGGGAATACCGAGCAAGAATAGGGAAGTTGGAGCAACAGGTCCGAGATCTTCAATTCGAAAAGAGTGTACAAGCAGCAACTGATGAAGGTGATAAAAAGAAACTGGCCCAGGAGAATGAAGCTCTCAAGGCTCAAATTCAACAAATGAAAATAGATGCCAAAAATCAAGAAAGAAGTCGGTGCGACGAGAGATTGATAAAGGGGCTGAAGAAGCAAATCTCAGATTGCCAGGAGGAATTGGAGAAATCTGAAGGGAACATGGCAAGACTTCGAGCACAATGGGCAAAGAAGACTGAGGAAAGAGCCCAGTTTGTACAACAAATGAAAAGAAAATATGAGGGAACCATTGCTAATATGAAGAGAAAAATGGACCCTTGAAGAAAAGGCAACCCGGTGGGACAAAGAATTTCAGGCCGAGAGGGAACAATGCTATGGGCTAATCGCCGGATGGAGAAGGAAATAAAAATGTTGCAGGACCATCACTTCCAGGAATCTCAGGTGCTAGAGGCTCGTACCCAACAGATAAGTCGACTACTCCAAGAAAAAGGCCAAATCAGGGAAAGAATCAGAAGCATTGCAAATTATATCGTTATGAAATGTCAAGCCGGTGAACCGATGGGTCGTACCACTTTCTTTGCCTCAGTGATGATATTTTTTCGTCAGTTCATGAATGATTTGGAGCAGTTGCAAAGGGGTCTTGCACGTAGGCCCGCGGCGATGCCGAATGATGCCCCGCGGGCCCCAGGATTTGAAGCTTTGATGTATTCCTAGTTATCGAGTCTGTATTTTATTTTTGAGTCTGTTTTGTAATTTTCCTTTTTAAGAAAAATAAATAGTCTAGTAGCTTTTGTAATCGGAGTTTTTATTAATGAAAAATTGAAAAATCCCAAAAATTATTTCCTTATTTTTGCATTTATTTGCAAGAACAACGCTTGGTCTGATTCATGCGGGGTCATGATACGTAGGCAATCTCCATAAGATTCGACCGTAATCCTAAGAAAAAGAGAAATACGAGGGAAGCAAATAAAAGGAAAAACAAGAGAAGAAAAGAAACGCAAAAGAAGAAAATAAGGAATCGAGAGAAAAACCATGGCAAAAGAAAAAACAGGAAAAAGAGAAAAACAAAATAAGAGAAAAACAAAAGAGAGAAAAAAAGCAAGGAAAAACAAAAAGGAAAGCCAGGATGACGCATGCAACCGTAGCAAACATGTAGGTACTCATTTAACTGTATATGTGCATCACACTCCAATGTCCGGTATCTGTTATTTGTTTCGAACTAACCATTGCTGCTGTCAAATTCCAGCTTAGCTTTTAAAAATGGTGGTTGGTTGTGGTACACTGGCAATGCATCAATACTTTACCAGATCGAGAGGTAGTGTGGAAATGTCTACAGAAACGACTCTGCCCGCAATTCCTATATCTGAAAATAGCCCCATCTGAGGGGTCCCGACATCTGAGTCCATTACAGCCGAAGAGAACCAGATACTGCGTCTCTGACTCATGGAATTGTGGGACGCCTGGAACAATGGAAAGGAACCCCCAAGCACCATCCCTGGATTTCCTGAACTATTTCCTAGATCCGAAGGTGTTTTCACCGTTCCCATTAGCCACCCAAACACTCCGTTGGGACAGCCTACTATAACTGCTCACTTCCTAGGAACACCTTCTGAGGTTCGACCCCAGGTGTTCCCATCAAGAACAGCTCCTAACATCTTCACTGCTCCACCATGCTCCGCTACAACACAACCATCACTACCAAAGCATGCTTTTGACCCTTCGGTTTTCACCTTCCAAAACCTTGTCTTTCAGGCTGACCCTCCTCAGTATCCTCAATATACTTACTCTCAGCCACCACCATATGAGCTTACACTAGGGCAAGACAAAACCCCCAAAGCCCCAGAGTAAGATGAGATGGCGAAAAGAATGAGGAGCCTGGAGCAGAGTTTAAAGAATATGTAAGGCTTGAGTGGGCAAAAAAGTGTTTCTTATACAGATTTGTGCATGTTCCCTCATGTACACTTGCCTTCGGGATTTAAGACACCAAAGTTTGAAAAGTATGACGGGCACGGCGACCCCATCGCTCACTTGATGAAGTATTGTAATCAGCTACGTGGGGCCGGTGGAAAAGAAGAGTTGTTGATGGCCTATTTCGGAGAGAGCTTAGTAGGCATTGCCTCAGAATGGTACATGGACCAAGACGTCTCATGTTGGCACATTTGGGATGATCTTGCCAGAGATTTTGTAAGGCAGTTTCAATATAACATTGACATCGCACCAGATCGGAATTCTTTTTCAAATTTGAAGAAGAAACCCTCGGAAAGCTTTAGAGAATATGCTATTAAATGGCGTGAACAGGCATCGAGGGTGAAACCTCCCATGGATGAGGTAGAAATGGTCGCTGTCTTCCTCCAGGCTCAGGAAGCAAATTACTTCCAAAACATGATGTCGGCCATGGGCAAGCCTTTTGAAGAGGCAATAAAAATTGGTAAAATGGCAGAAAACGATTTAAAAACGGGCAGGATTTTGAGTCAATCGGCCATTAGAGAAAACTCCAAAGCCATCCAAGGTGGGTCTGGAGGAATGGCCAAAGGTAAAAAGAAAGAGGAAACAGTTATGGCAGCATCAGGGGGAAGAAGATATCGAGCTCCGAGACCTGTGTTCTCTGAAAGAACTCCTCAACACTAACTATCCTCATGCTGATATGGCTTATGCTCCCCCACCTTATGCGGTCATAAATGCTCAACCCTTTTCCCGACCGCAACCACAAGCCAAAAAAACAACCTCCATTCCAAAGAAACTAGCCTCCTCACCAGAACCACTATAATCCCCGACCTCCACAGAATAACTTCCGTCCTCAGGAACCCCCAGAAGACCAAACTTTACACCCATCGATGAACCCTACTCCAGTTTGTTCCCGAAGCTGGTTCAAATGAATTTGCTGCAACCCATACCCCAAAACAGGCAAAACCCGGAATCACCATCCTATCAACGAGGCGTCCGATGTGTTTATCACTCAGGAGCTGAGGGTCATAGTACAGACAACTATTGGATGTTGAAGAAAGTCGTGGAAGATTTGATGGAATAAGGAAAAATAGTGTTGAGGGACGAAGAACCCCAAATGTCACCAATAATTCATTGCCCACCCACAACAACGGGCCGGTAATCGGGATGATTTTTGAAGACAGAGAGTTTGATCTAACCTTGAAAGCTATAATTGCTATCGCCGATGTAGAAAGGAAGCCCAAGGCAGCCCCGAAGCAAGAAAAAGGGGAGAAGAAGAATAAAATTATCAAGACTGAGCCTGAGAAGAAATCTGAAACAAAAGAAGAGACGGTGCCTGCTAAAAATGGAATTCTCTATGTGCCGTGAGGTTGCCAAGAAAAACCACTAGTTGTTAGCACTCCGAAGAAATGTGAAGTGAGAAAGGGGACACAAATGTATGTACCAAAAGGAGCTTATGTGGTACGGGGGACAATTAAACCGCCTCGGCTGAATGAGCCAGTGGTTATTGGACGCGTACCACAGAAGCCAATAACAGACCCTTCTGTGGTGCCATGGAACTATCAACAGACAGTGGTTACATACAAGGGCAAAGAAATCTCGGGAGAACTTCCAGGAAAAACCTCTGGTGAGAAATATTCAAATGTATAGGAGGTAAACAATGCCACACGAAAGCGTTTTCCGTCCAAGAAGCCAGTAAGTGCTGAGGAGGCAGAGGCCTTCTTCCAGAAAATGAAGATGCCTGATTATGACACCGTAGATCAATTGAGAAAATATCCTGAACAAGTGTCGATGTTGTCATTAGTGATGAAATCCTCTAAACATCAGAAGATTTTAATGAAAACTTTGAATGAGACGTATGTGCCAATTGAAACTTCAGTCGAACAGCTCGAAAGAATGGCAGAAAGATTCTTTGCCGTCAATCAACTCTCTTTTAGTAAAAATGACTTGGCTCCAGAAGGCGCGGCTCACAACAAAGCCCTACATCTGACTGTCAAGTGTGAAGATTACTATGTCAAGCGAGTCATGGTGGATGGAGGCTCGGGGTTGACATCTGCCCACTCTCCACATTGCAAAGAATGGAAATTGGGACTGGAAGGATTCGTCCTAATAATATTTGTGTGAGAGCTTTTGATGGCATTAAGAGGGATGCCATCGGTGAAATTGATTTGATATTAACTATAGGCCCGGTGGATTTTGAGGTAATCTTCCAGGTGTTGGACATGGATACATCTTACAATTTTCTTCTGGGAAGGCCCTGGATCCATGCTGCAGGAGTTGTACCCTCCACCCTCCACAAGATGGTGAAATTAGAGTATGAAGATCAGGAAATCGTGGTCCACGGAGAAGACGAGCAGTCCATTTATCGTGACCCGTCTATTCCATGCTTGGAGGCGAGGGAAGGAAGTGAACATATTGTTTGTCAAGCCTTTGAAATTGTGGTGGCAGATCAGTACGAGTAGGGAAACCCGTACCCCCAGCCTTTCCTGTCTAATGCTTCAATTATGGTGACCAAAGAGATGATTAGACACGGTTTCAAACCAGGAAAAGAATTGGGAAAAGCTTTACAAGGAATATCGGAGCCAGTAACCCTACCTACAACAGAAAAGTACTTTGGGATAGGCTTCCACCCTACCTCAGATGATGAAAAATGGGCAGAGGAGAGAAAGAAGGAAGGATGGGTCCTGCCACAACCATTGCCACATCTCTATGATACTTTTGTCAAGCCTAAGTATAGTGAAGAGGAAGACGATGAGGTGTTCACAGCTGAGGAAATTGAAGATATATGTGAGCTATGAGACAAATGCTTTATGAGACCCGCATGGTTCAGCCAGGGGACAGTACTAGCACCACTGAGGTGCTCTACATGGGGCCAGATGCTAAACTCCAAAACTGGAAGGCTACGCCATTCCCGATCAGGCGGAAGTCCCGGTAGACTAGCCCTGCCACTTTTTCTGCATCTCGAGTTATTTCAGGGTGTAACTCGGATGTTTCCTTTAGTTTCTTGTCTTTAAATTCCTGAATGTAAACCTTGTTATCTTTCCAAATTCCAAGTAATGAAATCAATATTTCATCGTCCATTTTCTCTTTATTCTTTCTGATTTTGTTATTTTTCTTCTTCATTTCTCTTTTTAGTTATAATAATGCGGCTTTAAATAACATGACATGATTGCGGACTTCATGCCCAGATCCAAACACGCTGTCTAACTATGAAATAATGATTCAAGAACCGGAATATGATGAAGAAGAGGCTTTTATGGAAATAAATCGAGAACTGGAATAATTTGAGAACAAACCTAAGCCAAATCTGGATGACACCGAACCAGTTAATTTGGGAACAGCCGAAGAAATAAGGGAAACCAAAATAAGCATTCACACAGATGAGAAAACTCGAGATGCAATAATCTAACTCTTGTTTGAGTTTAAAGATGTGTTTGCTTGGTCATATGATGACATGCGAGGACTGAGCGTTGATCTAGTGGTGCATAAATTGCCAATTTACCCCAATTGTCCTCCAGTTCAGCAAAAGCAAAGAAAGTATAAGACTGATATCAGTGATAAGATCAAAGAAGAAAACACAAAATAGTTGAAAGCGGGGGTAATCCGAATGGTCCGGTATACCACATGACTGGCCAACGTAGTTCCAGTGCCAAAGAAAGATGGGAAAACCCGAGTGTGTGTGGACTACCGAGATTTGAATAGGGCAAGTCCCAAAGACAATTTCCCTTTGCCCAACATCCACATCCTTGTTGATAACTGCGCCAAACATGTGATACAGTCCTTCATGGATTGTTACGCAGGATATCACCAGGTGTTGATGGATGAAGAAGATGCCAAGAAGACAGCCTTCACTGCAGCCTAGGGTACCTACTGTTATCGAGTTATACCGTTTGGACTGAAGAATGCCGGAGCAACCTATATGAGGGCCATGACTGCCATTTTTCATGACATGATGCAACAGAAGATAGAGGTGTATGTAGATGACGTAATCATTAAGTCCCAAATTCAGAGTGACCACGTTCGAGATTTGAGAAAGTTCTTTGAACAATTACGCAAGTATGACTTGAAGCTAAATCCAGCTAAATGCGCCTTCGGAGTCCCATCAGGCAAACTCCTGGGTTTCATAGTCAGCAGGAGAGGTATCGAGTTAGATCCAACAAAGATAAAGGCTATTCGAGATCTACCTCCTGTGAAAACTAAGAAGGATGTGATGAGTTTATTGGGCAAGCTGAACTATATCAGTCGGTTCATTGCTCAATTGACTACCACCTGTGAGCCCATATTCAAACTATTGAAGAAAGATGCAGCAATAAAATGGACATCTGAATGTCAAGAGGCCTTTGACAAGATCAAGGAATATCTATCAAATCCTCCAGTCTTGGTTCCACCAGAGCCAGGGAGACCTCTCTTCTTGTATCTGACGGTTTTAGAAAATTCTGTTGGCTGTGTCCTTGGGCAACATGATATAGCCGGCAAGAAAGAACATGCAATTTACTATCTGAGAAAGAATTTCACCAGTTACGAAGCTAAATACACTTTGTTGGAGAGAACGTATTGTGCTTTGACGTGGGTCGCTCAAAAGTTGAGACATTATCTTCAAGCCCACACTACCTACCTCATAACCAGGTTGGATCCTTTGAAGTACATATTCTAGAAACCGATGCCCACTAGGAGACTGGCAAAATGGCAAATCTTGCTCACTCAATTTGACATAGTCTATGTCACTCGCATGACAATGAAAGTCCAGGCGTTGGAAGATAACTTGGCGGAAAACCCGGTTGACGAGGAATACCAACCGTTAAGCACATACTTCCCAAATAAGGAGGTAAATTCAGTAGAAGCAATCTCTGAGGACACTCGTTCTTGGAAAATGTTCTTTGACGAAGCAGTAAATGCTAAAGGTGTAGGAAATTGGGCAATATTTATCTCACCCACTGGTCAGCACTACTCGGCTACAGCCAGGCTCCGATTCTTTTGCACAAACAACACTGCTGAGTATGAAGCCTGCATCATGGGCATGAATATGGCAATCGACCAAGATGTTGAAGATTTATTGATCATGGGGGATTCTTATTTGATTATCCGGCAAGCCCAAGGAGAGTGGGAGACCCGAGATGTTAAGCTCATTCCCTATCGGCAACATGTGGAAAATCTCAGCAAGCGCTTCAAGTCGATAGAATTCAGGTACATTCCTCGGTGTCAGCTGTTGACATGTGATTTTTGACCCTCCACGAAATTTTACCCATTTTAGCATGTAAATATTTAGTTTAGGCCTAATATCGCCATTTCAACTAATATTTACTATTTTACTTTATTTTATTACAAGAAAACAAAAAATTACAAAAATAGTTTAATTAATATTTTGTAGTCATTTTAAACTTGAAAAAATACCCAAAATAGTTTTATTTTAATTGTCAGTCTCATTTGAATAGTTATTTTACCTACGTAGGATTAATTAAATAAGATCGTATTTTTATTCTCGGTTGCGGGGAAAGAATAACATTTAGGTTCAAACGACCCATTTTTAGGCCCAAAATTCGGACCTAGCCCATAATAACCCAAGCCCAATACCCAAAACCAAGCCCACTACCCTAAAATCCTAAACTAAGCTAGACCTATAAATACACTACTAACTATTCAGCCGCAGGGGAGATGAAAAAAGATAGACATTACACATTTTTGAAGACTACTACTTCATCTTCTTCAACATAGAAACACAACACAAAACCTTAATACCATCTCCATTAACAAAGATCAACCATCAGCCCCGTCGTTTCTTCGCCATTAACGACCCCTCATCATCTTCAACCAAAACCACCATCTCGCTCACCAAAACAGCCCCCGCCGTTCGTCGTCATCACGTCCAAACGACAACCAGCATCTCCATAGCCAACTAGCCACACCAAACGACCATCTTCTTCAGTCGACCACCAACGTCCATCGTCAAAAGCACCCCCAGCCCCCGTCCGAAAGCAACCAGCGACCACCTACTGTTACGTCGTCCCCAGCCAGCTTTCCGCCATTGCTGCTTCGTCGTCTTCTCCATCAGCTCGCTGCAGAACCACAGCAGCACTGTCACCCCAAACGTCCAGCAGCGAATGACCAAAATAGTTGCTGCCCATCCTCGACCAACTCGTCGAACCAGTTTGTTCTTTGTCTTCTTCGCTCCAAACGAACACCTCCAGCAACCATTGCCGCTGCTTCATATTCTCTTCTCCAAACGCCCACGTTCATAGCTCATAGCAGCCAACACCACCCCAAACGACCAGCAGTTCATCTTCCTCCTCCTCGTCAACCCGCACCAGCTCCAGCTCGTCACCGCACTCTCCCGTCAACCAGTCGTACCCCAAGCAGTCCACGCCAAAAATACAATGGGAAACAGTGACAGCGTATGAGAGTTCGCTAGTCGTTGAAGTCCCGAGGTCGAGGTTTTGGTTCGAGGTTATCCGGGTGAGGGTCCGTCGAGTCTCCATTTGCGGTCCGGTTCTTCATTTCATCGCTGTCCAAGGTTTTCGGTTTGAGTTCTGTCCGGAGTTCTAGCAATTTGAGGTCCGTTATCTTTATTTGACTGTATTTGGAATATTTTGTTTTATTCACTGTTATGAGCAATTAAAAGCAATATTGTAGCTTATTTGAGATTACCATTTCTCTGTTTACTTCCTTCATGAGCTTTGCTGAAATACTCCTATATAATTCTATTAATCTTGGTTGATTCAAATGGGCCGTATGTTTGGGGTAATTGTGGTAGTGTTCATATGGTTAATTTTGTCACAGTAATAGCGAACTCCCATGTGCCAAAGTATCTGCAAGTTCAATTGATTCCTTGCTCAATAATGTTGAGGCAAATAGAAGTGATATTTAACGAAAATATATCCATGTTCAACTGTCACCATACTTGATCATCTTCCTTTTTTTTGAATAATTTATTTCTTTTGAAACTCCTCGAATGATAGCCTTTTAATGTAATAGACAATCTCTTTAATTACAATAATACTTAAATGTTACAATTATTCACAATATATCATCTTGATTATGGGTATGGTTCCCGTGACATGGTTACGATGCCTAAAATTCAGGGGTGCATTTCATGTAACCCGACTATAACGACTTTGGAATGATAAAACCCTTTAGAAATCAAAGTGTGCCATTGGTTGAATTTTCTATGGCCCTCGCAAAGTAGAAAATCGTAGTTGCTTTAGGATATCCTTAAACAAAATAAATGAGGTGAGCCTCGCCAAACAAAATGCATAAATTGAGGGGCCCTCTTTAAATGGCTATTAAATACTTAGAATCCGGGACGGGCTGTTTAGCGAATTTCACTGCCTTCCCCAAAGATAATAACACGTTAGTCACTTTAGGCGCGTTTTTTAATCTTACCTTCTTAAATACGGGTGCACATTTATGTGACCCAAATCCAAATCTCAACGAAGTCGAAATGTGTTGACAACCATGGGTGCATTGGTGCGACGTGGTTCGAAACGCATTTTCATGGNTTGATTTCTGGTTCGCGGACTGTTAACAGAGTCATAATTTCCTCGGTTTGGGATTCAACCGGTGACTTGGGACACCATAAATCTCCCAAGTGGCGACTCTAATTTTTAATAATAAATCTCGTTCCGATTGTCCTTTAAGTGGAAAAACTCCTTTGCGCCCTTACTACTGTAGGGAAAAAGGAGGTGTGACAGCTCTGGCGACTCTGCTGGGGACAAGAACCCCGAACTTCGGTTTAGGGTTCGAGAATTCGAGCTTAGAATAATTGTTATATTTGGCTTTGTTTATTATCTGATTTTATTACATGTTTGGGACTAATGTGCAAAATGTTACTTTTTACCGCGTTGATATTATTTGAATTGTATATATAAAACTGTGGCGAAACCTTTCTCTTCTCACCTCCGGGGATGTGCTTACTGGTTGAGACTCCCTATTCTGTTAATGTCATACCCTGAAATAAGAAAGAGGCCAGAAAAGTTACTAAGCCGGATGGCCTTTTGGTTCCCGGTATGTAGCCCCCTCCTCGACTCAAGTTGTCCGCTTGGGTAC
>MU686011.1:0-15117 GCA_026770625.1 Nicotiana glauca | reverse complement strand
GGGGGGTCGCCGGAGGGGAGGGGAAGGGAGGGGGCAACCAACAGTAGGGGGTGGGCTGGGAGACTTGACCGTTGGGGGAGGAGAGATAGAGCGTGCGTAAGAGTTTCATTGGAATTCTGGAAAACGTAGACCAGCTAATAAAAAACTCATTGAATTGAGAAGGAAATTGAAATTTCAAGGACAAAAAGGTATTGTGTAAGATAAATGGGGGAGAATGATTATTATTCAAAATTAAGGAAAGAGTTTGATTTTAAACATAAAGTTAGGAGGGTAAATGATTTTCGCCCATTATATACCAAATCAAAATGCAAATCATGAAGTGTCGTACAATTATATTCATAATAATAATAACACGTGTCTTAGTACAAGAGAGGTTAAAGTTTCGTCCTTTAAAATTAAAGTTCGTTTTTTCCCTCTTACTTTGTGGAGTGTTCGTGGGTCGATATTTTACGGTTGTTTGACTCGGAAAGTATTCGATAATTTTCGATACAGAGAGGTGGGGCTCATTCATGACCAGCTAAAAAAGACTGAGGCTATAAATACCCAGAGAGAGAACCTCCCAAGGGGGGCTTTTTCTTCGGCACAACTCTGAACATATAGAAACGGGAAGGAATGCTCCATAAGTGGGGCGATCAACAAGATCTCTAAAGATTATGAACCTCTTCAAGGAGAGGCAGATCAAGCTACTATGAAGAATAAAACCTCATTTATATCACGGTAAGATTCTGAACCTCTTCCAGGAGAGGCAGATGAAGCTACTATGATAAATAAAACCTCATTTATATCACTTCCCAATTGATTGCTCATATATCTCCAATTTATTTCCTGATTCAGTGATTAATTATGATTGACTATAATTTACCCCTTGAATTACTTTGATTGATTTGCTCAGAAAGTATTCGATAATTTTCGAGTCAAACAATTTGACGCTGTCTGTGGGGATTTCCTAGCGAAATCATATAGTTTTCCCCTGGAATCGAAGCCAAAGGAAGCACACCGAGCACATAATACACGAATGCATCAAAGGAAACTGAGATCCGAAAACAACCAGACAAGAAGAAGAAGTCCCCCTCCTCTCCCTCAGAATAAAAATGTGAGGCATCTCTTTTACCCCTAACCCGGTGTCAGGCCGAAAACCGGCACAAGGCCGTCTCGAGCCAGTACTGAGACCCAGGCTAAGTGCCTTCGCCATCAAATGCATCAGGTTCGACCTCAGACGAACCGAGACTCAGGCCAAGTGCCTTCGCCATCAAATGCATCAGGTTCGACCTCAGTCGAACCAGGACTCAGGCCAAGTGCCTTCGCCATCAAATGTATCAGGTTCGACCTCAGTCGAACCGAGACTCAGGCCAAGTGCATTCGCCATCAAATGCATCAAGTTCGACCTCAGTCTAACTGGGAATCAGGCTATGTGCCTTCGCCATCGAATGTATTAGGTTCGACCTCAATCGAACGGGGATTCGGCCAAGTGCCTTCGCCATCAAATGCATCAGGTTCGAGCTCAGTCGAACTAGGACTCAGGCTATATGCCTTCGCTATCAAATGTATTAGGTTCGACCTCAGTCGAACCGGGACTCGGGCCAAGTGCCTTCGCCATCAAATGCATCAGGTTTGACCTCAGTCGAATCGGGACTCAGGCCAAGTGCCTTCGCCATCAAATGCATCAGGTTCGACCTCAGTCAAACCGGGACTCAGGCCAAGTGCCTTCGCTATCAAATGCATCAGGTTTGACCTCAGTCGAACTGGGACTCAGGCTATGTGCCTTCACCATCGAACGTATTAGGTTCGACCTCAGTCGAACCGGGACTCAGGCCAAGTTCCTTCGCCATCAAATGCATCAGGTTCGACCTCAGTCGAACTGGGACTCAGGCTATCTGCCTTCGCCAGCAAATTTATTAGGTTCGACCACAGTCGAATTGGGCCTCAGGCCAAGTGCCTTCGCCATCAAATGTATTAGGTTCGACCTCAGTCGAACTGGGACTCAGGCTATGTTCCTTCACCATCGAACGTATTAGGTTCGACCTCAGTCGAACTGGGACTCAGGCTATGTTCCTTCACCATCGAACGTATTAGGTTCGACCTCAGTCGAACTGGGACTCAGGCTATGTTCCTTCACCATCGAACGTATTAGGTTCGACCTCAGTCGAACTGGGACTCAGGCTATGTTCCTTCACCATCGAACGTATTAGGTTCGACCTCAGTCGAACTGGGACTCAGGCTATGTTCCTTCACCATCGAACGTATTAGGTTCGACCTCAGTCGAACTGGGACTCAGGCTATGTTCCTTCACCATCGAACGTATTAGGTTCGACCTCAGTCGAACTGGGACTCAGGCTATGTTCCTTCACCATCGAACGTATTAGGTTCGACCTCAGTCGAACTGGGACTCAGGCTATGTTCCTTCACCATCGAACGTATTAGGTTCGACCTCAGTCGAACTGGGACTCAGGCTATGTTCCTTCACCATCGAACGTATTAGGTTCGACCTCAGTCGAACTGGGACTCAGGCTATGTTCCTTCACCATCGAACGTATTAGGTTCGACCTCAGTCGAACTGGGACTCAGGCTATGTTCCTTCACCATCGAACGTATTAGGTTCGACCTCAGTCGAACTGGGACTCAGGCTATGTTCCTTCACCATCGAACGTATTAGGTTCGACCTCAGTCGAACTGGGACTCAGGCTATGTTCCTTCACCATCGAACGTATTAGGTTCGACCTCAGTCGAACTGGGACTCAGGCTATGTTCCTTCACCATCGAACGTATTAGGTTCGACCTCAGTCGAACTGGGACTCAGGCTATGTTCCTTCACCATCGAACGTATTAGGTTCGACCTCAGTCGAACTGGGACTCAGGCTATGTTCCTTCACCATCGAACGTATTAGGTTCGACCTCAGTCGAACTGGGACTCAGGCTATGTTCCTTCACCATCGAACGTATTAGGTTCGACCTCAGTCGAACTGGGACTCAGGCTATGTTCCTTCACCATCGAACGTATTAGGTTCGACCTCAGTCGAACTGGGACTCAGGCTATGTTCCTTCACCATCGAACGTATTAGGTTCGACCTCAGTCGAACTGGGACTCAGGCTATGTTCCTTCACCATCGAACGTATTAGGTTCGACCTCAGTCGAACTGGGACTCAGGCTATGTTCCTTCACCATCGAACGTATTAGGTTCGACCTCAGTCGAACTGGGACTCAGGCTATGTTCCTTCACCATCGAACGTATTAGGTTCGACCTCAGTCGAACTGGGACTCAGGCTATGTTCCTTCACCATCGAACGTATTAGGTTCGACCTCAGTCGAACTGGGACTCAGGCTATGTTCCTTCACCATCGAACGTATTAGGTTCGACCTCAGTCGAACTGGGACTCAGGCTATGTTCCTTCACCATCGAACGTATTAGGTTCGACCTCAGTCGAACTGGGACTCAGGCTATGTTCCTTCACCATCGAACGTATTAGGTTCGACCTCAGTCGAACTGGGACTCAGGCTATGTTCCTTCACCATCGAACGTATTAGGTTCGACCTCAGTCGAACTGGGACTCAGGCTATGTTCCTTCACCATCGAACGTATTAGGTTCGACCTCAGTCGAACTGGGACTCAGGCTATCTGCCTTCGCCAGCAAATTTATTAGGTTCGACCACAGTCGAATTGGGCCTCAGGCCAAGTGCCTTCGCCATCAAATGCATTAGGTTCGACCTCAGTTGAACCGGGACTCAGGCCAAGTGCCTTCGCCATCAAATGCATCAGGTTCGACCCCAATCAAACCGAGACTCAGGCCAAGTGCCTTCGCCATCAAATGCATCAGGTTCGACCTCAGTCAAACTGGGACTCAGGCTATGTGCCTTCGCCATCAAATGTATTAGGTTCGACCTCAGTCGAACCGGGACTCAGGCTATGTGCCTTCGCCATCAAATGAATTAGGTTCGACCTCAGTCGAGCCGGGACTCAGGCCAAGTGCCTTCGCCATCAAATGCATCAGATTCGACCTCAGTTAAACCGGGACTCAAGCTAAGTGTCTTTGCTATCAAATTTATTAGGTTTGACATTAGATGAACCGGGTCTCAGGCTACGAGCCTTCGCCATCAAATGTATTAGGTTCGACCTCAGTCGAACTGGGACTCGGGCTATGTGCCTTCGCCATCAAAATTGTCAGGTTCGGCCTCAGTCGAACCGGGACTCACGCTAAATACCTTCGCCCTCAAAATGTATTCAGGTTCGACCTCAGTCGAACCAGAACTCAGGCTAAGTGCCTTCGCCGTCAAACGCATCAGGTTCAACATCAGTCGAACTGGGACTAAGGCTAACTGCATTCGCCATCAAATTTGTTAGGTTTGATCTCGTTTGAATTGGGACTCAGGCTAAGTGCCTTCGCCCTCAAAATTTATCGGATGCGACTTCAGCCAAACTGGGACTAGGGCGAAGATAAATTAAGCGCCGTCACTACAAGACGACCGCCCCTCCCCATTCGTGTCAAGTCAAAGGGCAAAAATCATAGCCAATCCAAAACTGACACAACGACTTCGGTCGAATACAAAGGCGAAGTCATCTCTCCAAACATATTCAAAAAGGAAAGGAAGACACAAAGTAAAGCACGAGACAAACGATGGAAAAATGAATGCAATTATCTACAGAGTTAAGAGCGATGGTCCTCCCCGCTTATACCCGGCCCCTGCCGGTCAACACATGAAAGAAAAACAACAAGAAAAAATCGAGCGCCAACCGATGAACGGAATAAAATAAAAAACAATAACAGATCTTTTTTTTACTCGGCGCCACCATCGCCGTCGTTCGCGCCATCGTCAGGCTCGGGTGTCGCCAAATCATAACCACAGTCGATACGAGCTTCACGAGCCTTCTGGCGTGCCACCTCAAAGACAACCCCGATCACAATACCTTCCTCCAACAAGTTCTTGTAAACATCGCGTTGAGCTTCGGTGTAGATCCAAAGTTCATGAGCCTGGTGGGAAACGACAGTATGCGACGAACCAGCTTGGCTCTGCAGTCGTCGGTTCTCCTCCTCCAAGGCCGCAATTCGGTCCAACATAACTAGGGCCTCCTCCTCAAGAACACCAATCCGTTCCTCAAGCGCCGCCTCTCTGAGGGCCGCTGTCTCCCTCTTCGACTCAAGCCGGGACTCGTGCACATGGATCGACGCCTCCAGTGCCCCGGCCCTCGATGAGGCACCCCTTTCCAAAAATTTTAAGGCAGTAATCTCGCCTTCCAGCACCGCCAGTTTCCCACTCCATTCCGCAGCCTTCTCCGCTGCTTTAACCCAGTTCTGCTCCGCCTCGAATTCCATCTCCCTTAACTTACCCTACAGGTGTGCACACTCAGCAATTCCTTTTCCCACCTCAAGCTCCTCGTCCTTCCGATGGATCTGCTCTTCAAGAGCACTTTTACTGCCAAGCGCCTGCAACAACTGCTGGTCCCGCCTCGCCAACTCCTCGCCAAAAGCCCGATTGCAAGGATCGTTCCTTAAACGCTAGTGCAGCCCTCGACACCGATCACGATAACGACGATATTTTCCCAGCATCTGCAGGAAGATCCTTGAGCGAACCTTGGCTCTGCGGATGTTCTCCACCTCCAACAAGTAAGTCTACAAAACAGAGGGAAGGTAAAGCTGAGGCAAAAGCTAAAAAAGAGAAGAGAGAGAACTAGGAACGTACTACGTACCGTCAGGCCCATCACGGCCACCTTATCCATCACTTCAATATCTGAAACACTCCTCAAGGACGCGTTCTCGGCCTCCGAACACAACAACTCAAACTGCGACACCAAGCTATTTCCTTCAGTTAGTAAATTCAAACCCGAGGGAACCTCAATAAAATGGGCCGGCCCCCTGCACTCACCATAGAATTGTTAATACCCTCCTCGAACATACGGACGTCGTCGGAGTCCAAATCGGACTCAGACTCATACTCGTCCTCCACCACGTTCTTCCCCCTCTCCACCATCGATGATGTAGAGCAACTCGCCATGGCCAACAATGGTACATCAGAGGTCTCGACGGCGGCCTGTAAGGATCGACCATCTACCTCGACAATAGGAACTCCGGGCAGGGTCGTCGAGGCAACGGTATTCCCTTGGCTAGAGCTAACAGGGGCAACTCCAACCAGCTCCATCTCCTCAAAAACGAGCGCCATAGCTGCACCGCTCTCCGAATCCTTCGGGGGAGAATCCAAGTTGATCATCGATGGAGGAGCCGCCACAAATGCCACTCGCCGCCTCTGTAAAGGCCTTTCCTCTTCCCCATTTGAAGAAGAGCCCGCCGAGAACGGACGAGCCCAGACGGTCTCTCATCTTGTAGTGTAGCCCGTGTTGGGGACGCGGCCGCTGACGATTCAACCGACGTCGCCCTCAGTACTCGACGAAGCACAGGTGCAGCAGCTAGCCTAGCAAGTGCACCCGGTCGACGGAAAGCCAATTGTGGAGCTTTGACACGACGTGGTCTCTCTAGATACAATGAACAAACGAATAAATAAGTGCAGTCAGAACAAAACGAAACAGAAAAGAGGAAGGGCCGAAATTCCACCTGTCACGGGGCCTGCTACCATGCCTCTCCCAAAAAGCCGCCCAGGTGCGAGTGCCCACGGTTTGAGGAAGCACTGCCTCGACCCAGTCTCGGATCCCCTCCAAAGGAGGCGGCGGCAATTTTTCAGCTAAAAAATATTAAAGAAAATCAATAACCATGAGTGCAAAGCATAAGGTAAGTCGAAATAGGGCGGATGCCTAGTCAGGGACGAGGTCTCACGTGCAAAGTTCCAAACTTTTGGGAATCCGTTTGGGTCCGCCACCAGGTGTTCAATCCGAATATAGAAAATATTCTCAAAAGAATAACGAATGACCTCGTCATCCAACCCAACCATCAAGCCCTTCGATCCTCATAGGCATGCATGGATCATGGTGTCACGAATTTTTTGGGGAGCGAAGAGACTGAGCACATGCCTCAAAGTGACTGCCCTCCTGCTAACTCTGCATACTTGATGAACATGAGGAGGAGTTTGTAGAGGTAAGGATAAAGCTGGGCCGAGCATACCTCGTAATAGTGGCAGAAGTATACTATCATCATCGGTAGCGGGAGTGTGCACCCCACCTGGAAGGGATAGGCATAGAACGAGCAATACCCTCGACGATCAATCTGAACCCTGTCGTCAGTCTTTGCAAGAGCAATCTCGGCATAACGTGGGATACGCCATCGCTCCCGTATTTGGGCTATCCCCATTTCCCCCATTAGAGAAGCAATGTCCCCCGGTTCCACGCCGCATGGTGCACTAAAATCCATCACTTGATCTCTTGGTCGAGGTAGAATTTCGTCGACAGAAAGAATTTCTTCATCTTCCACCAACACTAACCTTTCATTTGCTGGAGCGGGATTTTTGACTACCGAAAAATTGGCTAGACGATTCCCGCGAGAAGAAGTGCATGCCATATTCGATTCACGAGCGAGAGAAAGAAGAACTTTGACAAGGAAACGGAGAAATCAATGATGATAATGATCGGAAGAATAGGGAAAATGCAATTTGATAGAAGAAAATACTTCTCGAGAACTCTCTTAGAAGAACAATGAATATGTAAAGAACAAAATGACACATCTTCTCTAGTTATAAATAACTGATACTGCCTGCACGAAACCCAACGATCGCCATTAATACACAACCGTGCACTAAGCGATTCAGTTTCATGAAAACGCGCGCCATTACGAACGACCGCGCGGGATGACGCTCCACTTGCCAACCAATGGTTCAATTCCGGAAACATCATTTTTGGAGTACCCCTCCCGATCACGTCGCTCTATCCGTCCGTCGAAGCCGACCTGGGTACGGCCTCGGCGAACGGAGGGACTAATTGTATTTGCAGATATTCGACCGTTCTGTGACCAGAAGGTCAACCCCATCACGACCAATTTGTAGTAAATGGTCAACACCGTTGACTTTTGACTTATGACAGTTGTCCTTAAAACAAACGAGGGGACGCCTCCACGAAAAAAGGTGGGGGCCATTCATGACCAGCTAAAAAAGCTTGAGGCTATAAATACCCAGAGAGAGAACCTCCCAAGGGGGGCTTCTTCTTCAACACAACTCTGAACATATAGAAACGGGAGGGAATGCTCCATAAGTGGGGAGATCAACAAGATCTTTGAAGATTCTGAACCTCTTTAAGGAGAGGCAGATCAAGCTACTATGATGAATAAAACCTTATTTATATCACTGTAAGATTCTGAACCTCTTCAATGAGAGACAGATCAAGCTACTATGATAAATAAAACCTCGTTTATATCACTCTCCAATTGATTGCTCATATATCTCCAATTTGTTTCCTGATTCAGTGATTAATTATGATTGGCTATGATTTACCCCTTGAATTACTTTGATTGATTTGCTCGAAAAGTATTCGATAATTTTCGAGTCAAACAACGGTATTTAGACATTTCAATTTGGTATATTTGATATTCGATTTCTTAAAATCTTATATCATTACCGTACCTAATTAAATTCGGTATGATTCGATTTTTCTCCTTTGAATTTCTATTTATTCGGTTTGAATACTATCTAGTGCATAAAACCATACACTCTAATATTCTTAAAGCACTCAAAAATAAAAAATAAAAACTGAAAATGTTTGTTCGATAAATTTTTTGTCCAAAACTAGCAAATATCGACCCAAATAGAGAAAATTATACATAAAGGAATATTGATCATTAGAAATATTTTGTTACTTGTTTAGAGTTAATTGATGAACTTTGAGAATAAAGGAAAGTAAAATTTTAGATTTTTTATATTATGTTATAATTGATAATATGTGTTTGTGTAATATAATTATATTTCGGTACTGTATTAGTATTTTATTTTAAAATACCATATACCATACCTAATACTATTTTTTTTTGAAAAAATTTAAATTAAATACCAAAATACAATATACTAACTACCAAAATTTTTGATTTCAATATGATAATTCGGTATTTACCAAATTATGTCCCGTCCTACTTTATCGACAGAAAAAAGAAAAGAATAGATTCTGTTGGGATGGAAAATAATGTAAACTATTAATACGACTGATCTTACCGATATAGTATTAATTTTTAAGTCAACGTATAGATATTAGTGATTAATCATAACGATAAGATTCCATAAGGATTCATTTTTTCTTTCATCAGATCTCATTTATCAGACTAAAAACATGTGTACTTCAAAAGATTTAAATCTTCAAAAGGAGAGTACCATGTGTAATAGCATATTTGGTCAAAAGCATTTTTTTCTTAAAATTAAGGTGTTTGATTAAAAATTTAGGAAAAAAAAGTATTTTTGAACAGAAGTAGAAGCAGAACCAAAAATAGTTTATTTGAAAAATAATTTTTTTTTCAAAAGTATTTTTTTAAAAATATTTTTGAGAAAAATACATTTACAAACACTTCGAAAAGTTTGACAAAAAATTAATTATCGTTCAAGAGTTTTTTCAAATTAATTAATTAAATATAATCTGCTTCTCACCAGATTTAATTTTTTTTTTCAAAATAAACTAATTTCAAAAGTTTGGAATTCTAGATGTAATAGAACTATAGAAGTCTACCACATCGAAACACAATATATTTATCTGGACAAGTTTACACTAATAAGGCAACATGACCGATACGAGTGTATTTATATGAAATCATATTAATTTATTATAATTAAGTATTATTAAAATAAAATATATATTTATTAATTACTCTTATAATTTTGTGATAACAATATACTATGAATATTATTATATATATTCATTGAATTGGTGTGTCAGATAAATATGTTTCCAAGAAGAAAGAAGTAACAGACTGTAGGCCTTTGCCTTGTTGCCCTCACATCCAAAGCCACAGTACTTTTCTCTGCAATTCTTTTATACCCAACTTTTCATCTGCTTCATTTTTTCTGCTCAGTTATAGTGATATTACTTCATTCTAATCAATCAAAATCCTATCTTTTTCTGTAACCAGTGAAAAAGGTTCTATTTTTTTCCTTCAAATTTCAAAGCTTAAAAAAAATGAAGGTTCATCCAATACCAATAAGAAAACGAAACATCACGCTACGAAACGACATCGTATTATCAGCTTTCTCTCAAAAGAAGCTCCGGCGACTCCCCCATATCTTCGCAAAGGTTCTAGAGCTTCCGTTCCATTCCGATGCCGACGTGTCAATCCAAGAAACCTCCGATTCGTTCCGCTTCATTATCCCAACTGATGGTGATGATGCGGGCTTGGGCCGTAATATTGCGGCTCACATAGTCGAGATCTATCCGGGTGTTACTAAGATTGTTATCCGAGGTGATAATGTTTTTGATACTTCGTCGTCTTTGTCTGGGTTGGAGCTCGACTTATGGCGGTTTCGGCTTCCGGCAGAAACTTTACCGGAGCTGGCTACCGCCGCTTTTAGTGACGGCGAACTGGTTGTGACGGTGCCCAAAGGGGTGGATGAAGACGGTGACGGCGGCGATGGTGATATAGCTGGAGCCGGTCATCTTGTTCTTGTACAATAATCTTCTTAATTCCTCCTCTTTTTTCTCTCTCAATTTTCAGCTATGTTGTTTTCAAATTTTAATTTTTAATTTGAACTATCTGGTGTTTAAATGAAATATTGTTATGGTTAGATCCTTGAATTAATTATGGCTAATCCTATTTAATATCATTGCCTTAGACCATATTCAACCCTAACATCAAATTTCACACCAAAATATTGTAACATTAAATTTACTTCAACCATTACACTATTTTTTACACCAAAAAATAATATTTCTTCTCTCTTCTATATTATATTATTATCTTCTATTTAAATTTCATTTTTGATTTCCTTCAAACAAATAGTATCTTTTTTTCATATTCATTATATATAATTCACATTCAACACTTATATAATCATTTATTACAAAATTATTTTAAAGGATAAATCAATTAAAAGTGAAATCATTGATAAAAGGTAATTATAATAATAATAAAATTAACTTATAATTTTATATAAATATAATATATGCAAAAATTAGTATATAAAAAAATAGGATATAAAATAAAAATTGTAAAGATCTTAATATAAAAATTAATTATATACACAACACTATTATTGCACTATAGTGGTGCAAGATTTGGTGTTCTATCGGAGCAAAAAAAACCAAATATTTTGGTGAAAAATTTGGTGATGGCCTTAATACATGGTAACAACTTGTTATTAAATAATATTGATAGCATATAACCTTTGCTTTTTCAGTAGTTACTAGTAGTAATGAGCTAAAGAGTAAAGTGTTTAAGTAATAACTCTAATAGGCCACCTTGAGTTTTTCGTTAAATTGCAGTGGCAATGCACAGTCAAAGTTGGCTTATAGGTTTGTTTCTCGTGATTTTGGAATTTTTCGTAATCACAACATGGCATACCTTGAGTTGCTTATTTGACTGTTCTATATTTGTATTAGACAAGGTTTATGATTGCCAAAGACTAGACTTTTTTATTTTATATAGTATTATTTTTTGGATGATTTTTCGTTGCTATGGTCTCAACTCTCAAAGAAATCAAGATATCTTCTTATCTGTGTATGTGGATATCAGCTTTGCTTCTCTACTTATTTCTTCTTTTTCCTCATAATTTATATCTCAGTTTAGTAATCCACAGTCAGATTGCCTTGTTGCTTACAGACATTTAAGTTCATCTAAAATATTTGATTGCCTTCTTTTTTGATTTTATATGATTACAACATTGTGGCTCCATCTGTAAGTTGGTTTTTCCAGTTCTCTTACTGACTCGTTATGTAGCTGGTGCTGTACATATAAGTTTACGCATGTCTAACTCTGTTTTAGACAGCTCTAATTTTATAATCAAGAATTGATTCCGCATCCTCTGATTTTCTCAAGTATCTTACAGAGCAAAATGTTGGTTATTCTAGACTCTTGATTGTTATTGATTTCTGAGAATTAGACACGCTTTGGCTATTGTAAATTGGAGTGTTTAAGAAATTTAGAATGAACTTCAGAGAGCACAAGTGCATAAGTATGACAGTGATAATATTTCAGCTGCATTTGGAACAAAATCATCGCTTACTTTTATGTCGTCCTTGTGCTATATGCATGGTTTAGATCATGTTTCTTGACATCTCACTCGGTTATTACATGCATTTCTCATACTTGTGTTGCCAAAGGTTTAGGGAGAGGAGTATGGTTTCACGTGAACCCATATCCTTCAACATGGATACATCTCTGTGCCAATGGGTTGATCCTTGCTGAATTTATAGGTTTCTTTTGAATTAGCAGCTTCTCACACTAGTTGTGCTTTTTGTGGTGCTTTTCTGCAATAATATTCTGTCCGGTGTCTCTTGGTTCACTCTTTTCTGAGATTTTGTTATCTTCTCCCTCATTATGTTATGGTTCCTCGTTCTTATGATATATAGCCTGTACTACCTTGGGTCAGCTTTCCGTTGATAAAGAATTGAAATAACTCAGATCATTGAATGGCTTAAAGAGCTGAGCCAAGCTGCATTTCAATGGTCGGAAGGAAAGAGAATGGAATTAAAAAAGAAAAAGAAAACCCCTTGGGGAAGTTGGATTTGATATCATGACCTTTGAGGATATAGCTGTACTCGTATTTAGTCTCAATATCATCCTTTTGGAAAGTAGAACTAATTTTTACATGATCATGATACCAACATTTTAAATGATCATGATCCTTTTAGGATGGGGCATCAGCAGCATATTTTACGAACTCACTTCTTCCTTGTTGCCTTAAACAATCAGTAGCCTACTGGGTGCAGATATCAACGCGTTGCTTAAATTCCCTGCTTATTTGGCCATAAGCTGGTGCCAACTAGCCTTCTATCCGCTGTAGACATGATATTTAATTATACCAGAGCAGGCACAGGATTTGTATGTTTATATATGCTCAATATGTGAGCAGTTCTTGATGCATCTCTATTGACTAGGATTTCATATGGATTCTTGTCTTTAGAATGTTGTTGAGCAGATGCCTAGAATATGTCTATCTGCATTTTCTTAAAAATGTCTATTTGCATTATCGTTGAAGGAAATCCTGGCTGAATGTGCAATGTGTTTATTTCTGTCACATTGTTCTCACAAAGGCCAATGCGTCTTTTCATCTACTCTCTAGCCAAGGGTCTATCTGAAACAACCTCTCTGCTCTCCCGAGGTAGGGTAGTGTCTGCGTACATATTACCCTGTGTACCCTTCCCAGACCCTATTTATGAGAACTTTTTGGTTTTTTTTTTTTTTTTTTTTTGGCTTGTTGTATTGTTCTCGCGAAGAACGATGGGGTAACCTTGAAGACACCAAGTTCTTTGGCAATTTTAATATCTATTACTGACATCAGATATATATACCTGTGTTTTGTTCCCACTTTTGTTACAATCTTGATTATTTTCTTCTCTAAGTATTTTGATTAACCAGAAAATGGTCAAGTAACTTTATCATGAGAGTAAAGACTTACATACATATGTTGGTGTGTTCTCTCACTTTCCATCCCATTCATTGGTAACAGGGCTTCCTGGTTGTTTTGTGTGGAAGTCCACGCCCAACACTCTATTGAAGAACGTCGTTACCTCATCTAAAAGCTTAAACTATTAGAGTTGGTGTACTTTTACTTTTGCATGCTTTGATACCAACTAAATGCTTAAGTTGTGCCTGTGAGAGAGTACAAAAAAAAAAGGGACAGCCCGATGCACTAACTAAGAATTAAGAGGGAGTATATTTTTTTTTAAACTTAATTATATCATCAATCAACTCTACATCCTAATATGTAGTTGTTGTTAATGCTTTTTTTTTTCATGGCTGCTCCACTATTGTATTTCTGCTTTTCTTGAACAACAATTCCTCTATCTTTACAAGGTAAGGGTAAGGTCTGTGTACACACTATGCTTCCCATACCTAGCTTGTGGGATACTTGGTATATTGTTGTTCTACATCTCAATATAAAGAGGAAAGAAAAGGGTCCAAGTTTTATGGTATTGAGAATGAGGAACTTTCGTCAATGTGTTAGTGCAGCCAATAACTTTTCTGATATTGAAGTAGAGGTGAACCATTTTTCTCATCCTAACTTTGCAACTGGGACAGGAATAGATTCTGCTTGAGGGGTCTATTCTCACAGTTGGGCAGCGATCACTCTCACTGTCCTCACTTTCATTGGTAGTTTTGAACAGCTTATAGAAACCGCACATTTACTTGGTTTTGTTTGATGTTTCGATTTGGCTGACCTCAAATAGGCCAATGTGGTGCAAGCAGGTAGTTAAATTGGCATTTGTCAACTTTGGGCTTACAAAGATAAAGCTGGCAACGGGAGAGACACCAATACAAAAAATTATTTGTTTGCTTGAAAGTTTGACTACATGATTCCCTCGATACCATGTTGCCTTGTGTAATAGCTTTTATTAATACAATCAAACTTTATTTCTTTCTCATTCTCTGTTTGTGTTTACTCAATTGCTTTTGATATTGACTTTTCTGTATGGCATGACAATTTCATCTAATGTACGGAGGGGACCCCAGTTAGCGGAAAGTAACCACACGGATATCTGTTGTTTAGCTTTCCGCAAAGTATTGAGCTGGAAAATTCTTTACTTATGAATTGATTGGCACTGTGATATGTATTGTATTACTCCACATTTGTGCCAAGGCAGGAAAAAAAATTAAATTTACAACTTAATTAGAGTTTGATGATTTTCAAAATAAGTATCAATTATTTTAAGAAAGAACTAAAAGACCATTTGTACATCCCCACTAGTGTAAGAGCCAAAGAAAAGCATGCATTTCGATTGATAATTAAAGACTATTGATAATGATTTCAACGTGAGAAACTTCTGTCTCAGTTTACCAACAAAAATTATGACTTTAAGAAGCAGCAACAACAACAACAACAACCCAGTATAATCCCACAAGTGGGGTCTGGGGAGAGTAATATGTACGCAGACCTTACCCCTACCCCGGGGGGCAGAGAGGCTGTTTCCAGGAGACCCTCAGCTCAAGAGACAGCAAGAGACGATAAGTTAGTACTATCAATAGACTGATACTAAAAACAACATGAAATACACAACATAACACAAAATAACAAAATAGCAGCAATATAAGAAATATAAGAAATACGAAATAGAT
>MU686006.1:94105-142037 GCA_026770625.1 Nicotiana glauca | reverse complement strand
TGAGGGTCATATACGAAGCAGAGCTAGATGATGCAGAATGGGTAAAAAGTTGCTACGAGCAATTAGCCCTTATAGACGGAAAGAGAATGAATGCAGTTTGCCACGGTTAGTTATATCAGAATAGAATGTCCATACTTTTCAACTAAAGAGTTAAACCAAGGAAGTTTACACCGGGACAACTGGTATTGAAGAAAATATTTCCACATCAAGATGAAGCCAAAGGGAAGTTCTCTCCCAATTGGCAGGGTCCATACATGGTTCACCGGGTTTTAACTGGAGGAGCCCTTATTCTCACAGAAATGGACAGAGAAGTCTGGCCGAAGCCGATCAACTCAGACGCAGTAAAGAGATACTATTTTTGATCACATATTTTTCTTCATAATGTAATTTGAACTACGCCTGACCTGATTCCCGTTTAAGATGGGATACGTAGGCAGCCCTAGGGGTTCGGTCACATTTTAATAAAAATTCCATCTTCCCCGATATTGGAACTGGGGCAGAATTTTGAGGAGGACCCTCTAAATTCCAAAGTCAATTTATCAGTTTCTTCATCAGTGCCAACCCAGTAAACTGGGGCAGAGTTTTGAGGAGGACCCTCAAAATTCTGGAATCGATCCGCGTTTAGTTATTCAGTACAGCCGTCAGCAGCACCAACCCAGTAAACTGGGGTAGAATTTTGAGGAGGACCCTCAAAATTCCGAAACAAGCGAGGTTGTCGTGTCTTGAACCACGTTGCAGTTGTTGGTTCATCCAAAATAAAAACATTTTTCAAATTTATATTTACTAAATCATGCATAAATATCATTCGCATCGCTGTTGTTTAGCAACGTACCCCCCAATGATGCATGACGTCAAGGGCCAGGGGATACGAACTAACCTTTCCCCTCTACAGAACTCATGATTTTTCTTTGAATGCAGGCACCCCAGGTCACAAATTATTGAATACATTCACACACTCGTGCTCTTCAAGAGTGAGGAACACTCGCGTATTCACAAAGTTACTATCTATACCTAACATCCCCAGCAACCACGATATCACAATCAGCTGTCAGGTAAGAAAATTTCATTACTATTCACTCTTTACATTTTCTGCATTCTTGCATAAGGCTATTTTCTGCCTTCCGAGGTTAAGCTCTACCTCCATCATGCATAAGGCTACTTATCTGCCTTTTGAGACTAAGCTCTGCCTCCATCTGCATCTTGCATAAGGCTATTTTCTGCCTTCCGAGTTTAAGCTCTACCTCCATCCTGCATAAGGCTACTTATCTGCCTTTCGAGACTAAGCTCTGTCTCTATCTGCATTGCATAAGGCTACATTTTTGCCTTTCGAGTTTAAGCTCTACCTCCATCCTGCATAAGCCTACCTATCTGCCTTCCGAGACTAAGCATTGTCTCCTGCATGGCTGAAAAATCGCCACTTTTTATTCTTCAAACGGCTGAAATATTGCCACCTGCAATTTAAATTCTCGCTCTAGCTTAAAAATCGCCATCCTTTGCATTCATTTGGCTGAAAAGATTGCCACCTTCTCATAGGCTGAAAGATCACCAACCTATTCAAAGGCGTCATAGTTCGGAGGCACCATCTGCATAGCCCGAGAACGTCATTTCATGGCCTGTGAATCTTTACTTTATGCTCTTCATGGACGGGACATCATAGTCTGAGGACATCATCCTAACCGCCCAAAGGCAGCATTCATGGTCCAAACGGGAACTTGCATCATGTTTAAATTACGCACAATATGCGCATCTGCTCATCTATAGGTACACCGGCTAGCGAACGCCCGTCTCAGTAGGAGCGATCACGCTCCGATTTTCCTCCACCCGTTTGATTCTAAATGTCTCTTCAAACTTAACCATCGTGTCCGTCTTTTCGAGTCTCCATCGACAAATTCCGTCAATGGTTCACGAATTACATATGACCTGATTCCTGTAAAACGTGGGATACGTAGGCAGCTCAAAAACCAAAGCGCGGTCAGAATTCTTTTACAATCGCCATTTTCGGTCAAAATTGGCCATCTTATCTTTACCCGACAACTCTTTCATCCTCCTCGGGTAGAGAGGGGCAGCTGTTGATACCTAATTTTTTCCTATGTATTTCTTATACCCCAAGATACTTCCAAAATACCGTATATGTGCATATATGAGCAAACCCATGAGTTTTGGTATTTTAACGATTTTTAAAACCAATTTATCGCCTATTTTAATACCACAAAAATCCCAAAATTATTCCCAAAAATTATCGTTTTGGTGAATAACTTTTTTTATCCTCATATTTATATCAAAAGATAACTAATATGATTTTTTTTTCATATTTTCACAAATTTATTTGCCATTTTTTAAGCCAAATTGTATATAATTGCAATTGTAGCCTATTTTGTAATTAATTATATTTTATGATTGTAAAATTATTCCTAATATTTTTAGATTATTGTTTATATAGTATTAACTAGTTCAGTGTTTTTAATTTATTTTTAAATTATTTTTATCTATTTTAATTAATTAAAAAGGGGAGAAAGTGGCTATTTAAGAACTGGCCCATTTCTATTTCAATTTTAGCCTCAATTCACCCCAATTTTAAATCCAATTCAGCCAACCCACATTCCAATTTGGACCTGACCCATTAGCCCGACCCAGCCTTGATTCAATCCGAGCCGTTGATAAAATGAGATCAACGGCCCAGATTATATTATCTAAATTAAATCAAACGACCCCACCCTTGACCCCTCATTTGCAAAGAAATCGGTCTCTCTCTTAGGCTCTTCATCTCCTCCTTCTCTCTAGAACCTTCTGGTTCTTCTCCGATGAGTCTCATCGCTTCTCCGACCAACTCCATCCTCACTTCTCTCGACCTCTAATCACCATGGGACCTTATCTCGTCGTTTCTCTCCAAGGTTTGAAGCCCCAGAAGCTTCCACCATGAAAATCGATCCCTGGAAACCTCGCTTGGCTATCTCCGGCCTTTCTCCGGTGGGTTTTGGTCCGATGATGCTTTAAATGTCATTATTAGCAAGTTTCATGACCAGGTTTCTCATCTCACTGATTTTATTGCAAACCCTAATTTTTGTCTAAATCTCTTGATCCATGTCTTTTAAACGATTTCTGGTTTAATCTTTGTGTTCTACACTACTTATTACTCGATACTTTCGATTAGTTCAAAATTTTAAACGTTCTTGTTCCTCTTTTCAAAACTAGGGTTTCCGACCCCCTTTCAAAATCACCATGCTTTATGTTTCTTTAAGTGTTATGTGATTACTCCTATGATTAGGTGTTTGATTATATTGTAAACCTGTTTGTTTCTGAGTTCCATGCTTTAGAACTTTTCTAGGGTTCCGACTCTCCACTATTTATGTGATTTCTTACTTAGGGTTCTTAGTTTTGTGACTATTTCATTTAAATAAGTTTAAATGCTTCTCTTTACTGAATATTCTGTTAATTCCGAGCATCTCTTTGAATCCCTGATTTGTATGTGTTTTCCTCAAGGGTTCTTACATTGCTTTTTCAAATTGTTTCCTTACTTGGGAGTTGATTTCTATATTTGGTACTGATTCCCTCTAATTTTGGTCTTGTCCGTGATTCTTTGACTGATTTTAAGAGTTGATTTATATTTTACTATATTTGTGTACGTAAACATGTTATTCGAATGCTCAGCACATATTTTCCTTATTTGGAGCATTATGTACTTGGACTTTATTGCATGCTGCATGCTTATTAATCGACTGATTGATTCTTTCCTGATAATCTATACTCATATTCGAATCATGAGTCCCTGATTTAATAAAATTAGGACCTGTGATTGATTCAATTGGGTGTTGCTTCTATAATTATGCCATATTATCTACTGTTTTCAAAAACTATAAGTAATACTCTTCTTTTCTCACTTAACACACACAGAGACACGAACAGAATTATTTTTGAACTCTATCTTACACAAAATATTCAGTACTCCTCTTCTCTTCACACATAGACACGAAAAAAAACTCATTACTCTAAATTCTTTCTCTCTTTCACACAAACATATTTGGTGCTCTCTTTGTTTCTACACAATCTCTCTCACTTCTCTTGTGACTACTGGTTGCTCCACCAGTTTGAAACTCAGGCTGAGTTTTAGACTATTTCACTATTCCATTATATTGTTGCTCACTTCTATTGCTCTCTATACTGCTGCTCACTTCTATTGCTGCTCACTTCTGCTATTTCTACTCACTTTTGCTATAGTTGTTGCTTCTCTATACTGCTGCTCTCTCTGCACACCATCTTGCATAGTATAACTCACCACTACCCTGCATTACTTTACCTTCAACTGGTATGTCTCCTATTTGATTTACAGCCCCAAAAGCAGTATGTTTCTATTTTTTTTTACACTTCCTTTTGTTTCTTGCATGCTTCTACTTTTGATTTTGTTGCTCTTACTGCAATTAGCATGCCTTTGTGCTGATTAATATAGTCTGGCATGCCAGTGCTTGTTTCCTGCATGTTTCTCCTTACCCCCTAACCCCAGAACACTATTAGCATGTATTCAGGACCCTTTTAGCTATTAAGTAACCATGAACCTTTTCCTGATGTGTTGACTCTGTCAATCTAATGCTGTTAAGACCCTGACCCCTTTGTTTGAAACATGCTTGATTATTCTGAAGTACTTCTCTTTGGTGTTATGTGTATACATAACTGTGTTCTTGCTTGTGAGTTATTTGTTCCCTTTCCCCCTGCCCCTGTTGGTGTTTCCTGAGTACTGTGTGACTCTTTGCTTTCAAAACTGGTTCCATATTAACTTAGGTTCTACCCCCTTAGTGTAAGCATTGCTTTGGGTACCTTGAGTACCCACTAAACTTTGATGCACAAGGCTGGTAATTCCACTTGCACTTGTCTTGTTAATTTGCTTTGGGTGCCTGGTATTGGCCAAGGTCCCCAATGGGCCATCAGGGAGCTTTGCCGCACCCAAACCCTTGGTAAAGGCTGTGAAACTCTAAAGAAGTGAGGTTGGAGATTTGGGCCTGGCTGAAGGCTCCCTATAGAATAACTTCTTGTTTTACTCTTCACTACTGCAATTTAATTACTTGATCTGTAATAACTTGTAAAGAACAATGTGGTTTTATAGTGAAATTGGGGAGGGTTATGCATGTTTAGTTAAAGGTATGGGTAGAGAACATGTCTATATGATTTTACTTACCTATTCATGCAATAGAAATCATGTATAAGGCATGCATTCTACATATAGAAATCATGCTCCTAGGTTTCTTTGCTTTCAGTCTGTTATTTTTCATAACCATAATCAGTTGACAATTAAAAGTTCTACTACTGCATTTAGATATCATGTCATAGGACTATTACGTGCATTAGATATCATGCAATTAGGATTCCACTTGCAATGTTTTGACCATCTCATTAGTTATTCAATCACATAAGGCTGGTCAACAGATTTTCTCTAAAATTGGAAAACGATGTGCATGTCCGCTTTCTGTTATAACGTCTAGGCAAGCCTTAGGCTGCATAAAATTGATTAATCATCTTAAGTCTAAGCCATTCGACATCATTAAATTTCCCAAACTTGTTTGCCTCCCTGAAGTCGGTTTGGTTTTACTACTAAATTCTTGTCTTACTTTTTCACCTATATGTTTTCAACCAAGTTACTTTTACAGTCCAAGACTGGACTACTGTTTTCCCTAAAAACTTATTACGACCTCTGTAATTTTCAAAGGCTATGTTTTTGACACTAATATATTCAGTATTCTCTCTTTCTTGTTGCAATCCGAAATAACTTTTACGTCCCGCTATATGTTATTTTTCTGTCTGAAGCTAAACAACTATTTTTTTTAAAAAAAAGAGCAGAGTACTGTGCTTTTAAACGTCTTGTGTGAATGTGTTTAATACTAATGTATTCACTCCTCTTTCTCTGGTGCTATACGTTTTCTACCCTACCTGTCAAAAATTGTTCTCCTATTCGCAGGGTACTGCATATGTATATGGTCTTAACTGTGTTTGAAAGAAGTTGTTTTCTTCTATTCCTAAATGATACGTATTTTACTACTTCACCTTCAGTTTTTCCAACTCTCTTGCAAAATTCTGCCCAAACTTTCAGCTTCTATGCTAATTTATTTTCGAATATTCCAGATTTTAAATGCTCACTCCCTTACACCTTAAATGTGATTGAGGTGTGCTAATTGTATGTCTATTCGTGGAGGGGTATTTGAGCCTTTTACATGCCTTTAAATGATCCCTTATATGAAGTCCTATTTGTTTTTGTATGTCGATTAGTATTTTTGCCTTTAAACCTAAGGGTTCAACCTAATCCTCACCTTATAGGAATAGTGGTCCTAAAACACCCTCTACAACCTATAGGACGGGACGAGTAATAGCACGCAATAAGCACTCGTGACCAATCCACGCGTTTAAATACCTTAACGGGGTGGGAAGGGTAGAATATGGATATGATGACCGGTGCGCTAATATCTCGTGCGACCCCTCTTTTGAGAAGTGGTTGCTGGGTATTGCGTTGATGTGATCCATATTATATTTAAACCTAGGATCCCTTTCCTTTTATTTATTTGTGTATAATGTTTTTCTTAAAATTATGTTTCCTTCCAATTAATCCTTCTTTTTTTTATCATTTATGTCATTTTTTCCTAAAACTTTCAATCTTATCTGTAATTGCTATGTGCAAACCTTACGTGTTCCCTTTATTTTAAAGTCACAATTAAAGCATGGCCGGGAACCACACTAGTGGATCTTGAGGGGTGCCTAACACCTTCCCCTCGAGGTAATCTCAAGCCCTTACCCGAACTCTGCTTTTCTTTAAAAATCTTCTTCTTTTCTTTTAAAGTGTCCTAATGCACTATAATTATTAGGTGGCCACTCTCCAAATTACATAACCCGATTCCTCAAAAGGGAATAAGAGTTGGTTTGTCCATAATATCGTAAACCCGATTTCTTTCTTTTTCAAAGAAGGGGGGAAAAACAGGGGGGTCCACAAGACTCCCGACATTGGAACAAGAGAAACATAATAACTTCCCGGCAAGGGAACATTGATGATAAAAAATGTGAGGCATAATAAACCAAAACGGAGTCATAACAAGTTATAACTCAAGACTCACGGCCATGCTAGACAACAATGTATATATACTCCTCACCGTGACTATACGTCGTACTCAACAATTAACACATAGCAAATAGGACTCAAATCCTAATCCCTCAAGCTAAGGTTAGACCAAACACTTACCTCGATGCAAAGAACAAAATTCAAGTCTTAATTATAGATTTACCTCTTGATTCCACCGCCAATTCGCTCGTATCTAGTCACAAGTTACTTAATTACATCGATAAACACTAAATGAATCAATTTGAATGAATGAAAATGAATTTCCCAAAGTTTTGCCCAAAAAGTCAAAAATCGCCCCGGGCCCACAAGGTTAAAACCCGATTACCCATTCCCCCACGAACCCAAATATATAATTTGTTTTAAAATCGGACCTCAAATCGAGGTCCAAATCCCCAATTTTGATAAACATAGGTTCTAGCTAAAACACCCAATTTCTCCCATGAAAATCTTTGATTTTAAGTTGAAATCATGTTAAAAGATGTTAAAGAGTGAAGAAAATAAGTTAGAAATCACTTACCAACGTTTTGGAGAAGAAAGGTTGTTTGAAAAATTGCCTCTTTCGTTTTTCGGGTTTTGAAAAATGAAAAATGACAAAAAATCACGTATATATATATATATATATATATATATATATATATATATATATATATATATATATATATATATATATATCTGAGAACTCCTGTGCGGACAGCGGTCGCACAGCCCTTTCCTGAGGGTATAGAGTCTCCGAACTCCTGTGTGGACCGCACAAAATCGACTGCGGCAGCACAATGCTTCCTATAACCCTGTGCGGACTGCACAAAGTCAAATACGGCAACACAGCCCTCCACCGCGCACCGCAGAAACTCGACCGCAGACAGCACTGGCCCTTTTCGCTGTCGCACACGATTTCTCGCAGACCGCACTATCAGGTTCAGAGATTTGCAACTTCTCTAATCCTGCAACATTTGTGATTTTTAAGCCAAGGACATCCCGGAATCTACCCGAAACTCACCCGAGCCCTCGGAACTCCAAACCAAGTATACACACAACCTAAAAAATATCCTATAGACTTATTCGTGTAATCAAATCACCAAAATATCATTATGAACATCGAATTAAACCTCAAGATAAATGAATTATTCTCAAAACTCCTTTAAGCACCAATTTCCCAACTAAGGTCCAAAACACGTCAAACGGACTCCGTTTCTTACCAAATTTCACAGAGTTATCATAAATTACATATAAGACATGTGCAGGGCGCCGAAACCAAAATATGGGCCCGATTCAAACATGTTCAAATAAAAAAAAATTCCTAAATACTTTAAACAAATTTCAAAAAATATTTTTCATTAAAAATTTATTTCTCGGGCTTGGGACTTCGGAATTCGATTCCGGGCACGCGCCCAAGTCCCATATTTTTGTACGAACCCTCTAGGACCATCAAATCATGGGTTCAGATCTGTTTACTTCAGATCTGTTTACCCAAAACATTGACCGATGTCAAATTAATTCATTTTATAGTCAGAATTTATCATATTTCATATATTTTCATATTTAAGCTTTTCGGCTACTCGCCCGGACTGTGCACGCAAATCAAGGTGATGCTAAAAGAGGTTTTTAAGGCCACAGAATGTAGAATTTGTTTTTAAAACAAGTGATGACCTTTTGGGTCATCACAGTTAATTGCTACAACTAGCAGGCTGCCCTGATTCAGACTTCTTATCTGAGTTATGTAATAAACAAATCTTCTTCAATAATCAAACTCCCCTCGTCTTTAGTATTTTTAATCAGACCTAAAAATTATATGTAAGTCATGCTAGTTATGTGCTTTTGTTCAATGAGGTATATATGAACCTTTATCTATTTATGTGTTTTCCCCAACATGCAGTATGTGTTTTTGTATGTTGTCTTAGATTTTTATCCTTTCAAACCAATCAGCCTAATATCCCTTCCCTTTAGGAATAGTAGTCCTAAATGCCTCTGGGACTTATAGGAATGGGACGGGTAATAGCATGCAATAGTAATCGAGACCAATCCTCGCTTTAGTACCTTAATCGGGGTGGGCAAGGGTGGATATGGATATGATGACCAGTGTTCTAATACCATGTGTAGCCCATCTTATAAGGAGTGATTATCGGGTATTACATTGATGTGATCTATATTTTAAATAAATCTAGGACCCTCTTTCCCTTATTTCCCTTATCTTTTAAAAGCATTGCAACTCCTTGTTTTAAAATCAGCTTTAATTGCTCTTTCATACTTTGTTCCCTTTCAAAATATTTGTTTATTGAAATCCCCTCTTATTTGAGCCTTATTTGTTTATATGTTTATTGCACCCAAATTCACAAAGAACAATCTGGCCAGGAACCACACTAGTGGATCTTGAGGGGTGCCTAACACATGCCCCTTACGATAATTTCAAGCCCTTACCCTATCTATGGCTATCAAACGAACTTGGAAATGAACCTTGAAGGTGTCCTAATGCACCATAAATCATTAGGTGGCGACTCTCCAAAAATGCAAAACCCAATTCCTAAAAGGAATGATGTCTATATAAAAATGTCATAAACCCGATTTTACGAGAAAAAAGGGGTGCGACAACATGATGACTCTACTGGGGATATCTAAGCTTTTACTATTTTAGACTATTTTTGTTAATTTATATCTCATTATGTGCAATTACTTGTTTAATTCCTTTAAGCGTTCGATTCCCTTTTCAATTGCAAAACTGACTTGTCTTTTTTTGTTTATTTCCTTTATTGCTCCTTTAAATTATGAAATTGTTGTATTTACTGCTTTCTTAAACATGCAAATACATGACAACTTGTTCTTTTTATTTTTGCATAATCATGCTCAACATCATATTCCACTCGTGCCAAACAAATTCCATAGCAACACTTATAATGAGTGGTTGCGCTCTTCCTATACTATCACCCCCTAAATTCGAAAAAGCATATTTACGGCAAAACCGGCCGATCAACGGTGTAGTTGATGGTTCCATGCCTTTCTCCCTTCAGTTGTCTGCTCAAGGGTACCAGTTTAAAACCCCATAGAAACCTTATTCCGTTTAAACTATGCATACATCATGGTCAAACCTAGTTGGGGTCAATTATGTTATCCACATAATGATCCTTTAGGATAGCCTTGTCCAAAGTCCACAAGGTTTCCATAAACCCAAACGAACATCGCCACGTTCTGTGTATTTATTTGGAGAACTAAAATGCGTCATGCTAATTGTTGGTATTAACAGTCGAGTTCGGTGGGGGTAAGGGCCTAACCTTATGTACCTTGCAGAAATATGAGGAACGAAGTCCATAGATTCGGCATGGTCGCCAACTTTCATCTATGGTTGCTAAGCTGGTGGAGGGATCTTCACTCTAGTGGTCAAACTCTTGTCCGAAAATATGTAGGAAATCTACCATCCCTTTTGGATATCAAACCCAACAACAAAATCATAAAGCTACTACACTATTCTCGGACTGTGAAAAGGTTGTATTCCGCTTTGTGTACATTGAAATGACACCCTGCTAGAAGAGATAAGAGGGTTAGCGGGTCTAGTCTGGGAGACTCCAGTTCTACTGATGCCTGAGAACCGTAAGGGTAGGGGTTCCTCAAAATGATGGGTCTAAAGAAGAATCCAGAATGGACATGTCTGAAGGAATCATATATACCCTTTGATTATTTGTATGAAAGGTACGGTCACAACAAATCCTACCGTACCTACCCGAATGAGTTTGCCATTACATTTTTGGGACACATCCATCGAAGGGTATTCGTATTTATGTTTTGGTTTTTAGGGTTGATAGTGTTTCCTACAAAGAAAGCAATGATCCACACCAGACTAGCCATGGTAGCTAAAAGCCTTATGGATGGGATTGGCGGGAAACCATTCAGCATTATTCCCATTGTGGACATATACCAAGCCTTGGAAAAGTATCAACAAGGTGCAAAACACTTTGAGGGTTGCAACTTGCTACTTCAACTCTGGCTTATGAAGCACCTCCAAAGGGGTGAATTCCGACAAGAGATCCAGCGAAGGGATTGGGATGATCATATCGCTTTCCATCATCCAAAGTGAATGAACTACATGTCCAATATGCTCGCTCAGCCAGAAGATGCCAAGGGATGGGTAGAGCTATTTGATAACCTGGCCGAAGAACAAGTCCAGTGAATGTTCTAGTGGCTTCCAACCGAGGAATTCATCACCCGACCTCGAAATGCACTTTTTCTGCTACTAATCGACTTGAGGGGAATATATCCTTACGTCCCTCTTCGATTCATGAGGTAGGCCGGTAGAAAACAAGTTATACCTAGGGTCGAGAAGATGAGTCATTTCCGAGCTAACTTCCAGGATGATGATAGTCCTTACAAATGCCATGCTCAGCACATGTGGCATTACAAAATCATAATGGGGAGAGACACCATCGAGCCAGACAGGTACCATGCGGGTTGTGATGCTTTCTACTTATGGTGGTTGGAAGAAAATCATGATGGTCTGGTCAGCCAGGATTTTCCGAAGGTCACATACTCATATATGAAAGGGCCGAGACATAGGTCAAATACAATGAACTGTGCAAGAGGATTAGGGAGTACGAAAGCGAGCACCACGATATACAAGAGTCCAGCTAGAAACTCATTGAGGAATGGAAGGACATAGCTGTTAGTGCCAACAAGCAACTTTGATATTTCGAGCGGGGCATAGTGGAGTTGGAGAAGAAGTTCCTCAAGAGGGTCGAATATTGCCAAATTGCTGAAGGGATCGAAGGCGGATACCTAGCTAGGGCCTACCTATTGTTGGGACTCCACGAGCTTGGAATGCTGTTCGATGGAGCTAGAGATACAAAATCTGGGGAAGGTCCTCCTAGGACCAAGTAGATAAGTGTCTTTCTTTTCACTCTATTTTATAAGGCCGATGGCCATTAGTGATTTTCATTTCCTTTTTAATTAAGTGTCAGTTTAAGATTCGTCTATTTTATCAATAAAATGAGGCATTTAGCATCGCAAGTTCTTCAATATAACTTGTCGCTAGGCCTACCTTGGGCACAATAAAACTCCCAAATTAGGACACGCTTTATGCACTATGTGTTTAAATATTGCCATACTTTTAATATATCCTTGCTAAATTTGTCACCTTTTTGTTTTTCTTTTATTATTCCCCTCCCCAAAGGTTAGTTCGAGCACTCTGGCAACATCATCCTATTCCATAAGATCCAAAGGCCCTCCACCCACTCCTCCTCTTTATCTTGTCAAAAACAAGAACAAAGGGAAAATGGAAGATTCGAACAACACCATAAAGGAGAACTCAACTGAATGGGTAGAGGTCACTCATGTTCATGGTACCCAGGTTTCCAAAATAAATGCATCCCAATATGAACAAAAGCTGTTGAAATTCCAAGAAGAGCTTGATCAGGTTCGGAACCTGGCTAGTCTATCTTTCTCCCTCAGCACCCTAGACCCCATCTTCCCCAACGGACAAAATTCCACACCTCCACAAAAGTAACCAAATCGTCCCACTATTCTAATAAAGAATAAATGCAACACTTGCCCCCGCCAAAGAACAATCTATTACTCATCCCTGAACTATAAGACTCTGTAAATGACCACTTTCACACCCATCTATATGGAGACTATGCCACTATCCACCCAACCTATATCTTGCACCCATGAGTCCGATGAAAAGGATTTACTCATCAGAAACTTGGATGAAGAGCTTAGGAAATTAACCAGCCGAATCCAAGGCATGGAAGGAAGTAAAGTGATTGAACGGTTAAACTATGAAGATCTTTGCATACAACCAGATGTCGAACTACCCAAGCTGTACAAACATCCCAAGTTTGAGATATTTGACGGTACAGGTGACCCAAGGGTCCATCTGAGAACATACTGCGACAAGTTGGTCGGGGTAGGAAAGGACGAGAGGATCCACATGAAGCTATTCATGATGAGTATGAAAGGAGATGCGCTATCTTGGTACATCAGCCAAGATCTTAAGAAATGTTCGAGCTGGGTAGGTATGGCTTCTGATTTCATGGACAAGTTGAGATTTAACATAAAAAATGCGCCATATGTATTCTACATTCAGAATCTGAAGAAGAAGCCTATGGAAACGTTTTGCGAGTATGCTACTCGCAAGAGGTCGAAAGCCGCTAAAGTCAAACCTGCCTTAGAGGAGGAACATATGAACAAATTCTTTGTCCGGGCCCAGGACCCGCAGTATTATGAACGGCTAATGTTGATTGAAAATCACAAATTTTCCGACATCATCAATCTAGGAGAGCAAATTGAAGAAGGTATCAAAAACGATATGGTTACAAACGTGGGGGCCGTAAGAGAGACGTGGGGGCCGTAATGGTCGCACAAAGGACCAAGTCTCCCCTCAAGTATCAAACCTACCCTATACCTCCACTTACATATCAGTCAGTTCCAAACTACCAAACACCTTCCTACCAACCCCCAGCACCGACTTATCAGTCACCTCCAACTCCCACATATCACCCTACCTCGCCCAGATATTCCCAACCCGCACATGTATACCAAGCCTACAATACCCAACCATCTTATTACCAATCACCCCCACCTGCCAAAACATTCTTAAGCCTGACCTAACTTTGATCGGAGGCCCCCAAAACAATAACCAGCCATTGTCGAACCCATTGATAAGCTATATAAGAGACTCAAAACTGCCAGTTATGTCACCCCCATCACTGCTTCAATCCCTGAGAACCCTTCTTAGTGGGTTAACCCAAAAACATTTTGTGCATACCATCCTAGCATGAAGGGATACACCATCGACGAATGCTGTTCTTTAAAGGACATGATACTGTCCTTAATTGATAACAAGATCATTGTAGCAAAGGAAGCCACTCCGAATATTTGCAACAACCCCTTACCAGATCACAAGGGTGGGGGTGTTCACAAAATTAAAATAGATGATGATTGGGATCCCGAGGGATCCATTGGATTGATCACAGAAGGCGATGATCCAAAGAAGTCAACTGTTACTCTTAACCCCATCATGATCTAGATTCAACCATCCGAGGTCATGGAGGTAGGCGTGTGTATCCCACTTGAGTTTGAGGCAGCACCATCAGCCAAAGCACCCGCACCATTTGAGATTACAATTTTACCACCCAAGAAATATATCCCATTTGAAATAAGGGTAGTCGTACCAATTCCAGTGGCAATGACCACCATGCCGTCATTCCATACAAAAGTTATCCCTTTGGATTATACAATCGAGGCTAGGAGGAAGGGCAAAGTCATGTTTGAAAAAACAATTGTAGCATAGGGTATGACACGGACTGGAAGAGTCTATACCCTGAAACACTTACCCGAGTCAAGTAAGAAAGCTTCCAACCGGCCACTCATCATTGAAACAGGCCTAGATGAGATTTGGAGGAAGATACAATCCAAGGAGTATTCGATCATTAACCAGCTAAAAAAAACACCAGCGCAGATATTTATCCTCTCATTGCTGCAGAACTCCAAGTCACACAAAAATGCTCCGTTAAAGGTGCTGAGTGAGGCATACGTGCCGAGTAACATCACTAGCGGAGAAATGGCCCATATGGTTGGACAAGTGTTAGAAAGCCACAAAATAACTTTCTATGAGGACGAGCTACCACCTGAAGTGCTGGGTCATAATAGAACCTTGCATATCACCATACAATGTGAAGACTACTTCATTACTAGGATCCTGGTTGATGGGGGATCCAGCCTTAATATATGCCCATTGATAACACTCATTAAGCTGGGTAAAGGATTGTCCGAAAAAGAAGGAGCGATTAACGTGAAAGCTTTTGATGGATCCCAGAGGTTGACCATCGGTGAAATTAGCCCGTGTTTTTAAATGGGTCTGACTTGGTTTGAGGTTGAATTTCAAGTAATAAATGTGTGATCATCCTACAACCTGTTGTTAGGACGCCCTTGGATTCATTTAGCTGGGGTTGTGTCTTCGACACTGCATCAGGCCATTAAATTTGAATGGAATCACCAAGGAATGATCATTCACGGTGATGGCAGCAATCCTATATATAGTCGTCACACCATTCCAGTAATAGGGGAAGAAAAACGTTATATGGGACCTATTACCACATCGAGCGAGTCAATGTTGTTGAAAAAGATAAATGGTAGGACAACAAGATAGAGAGCATATTGAATTGGAGTGGGTACGAGCCTGGCAAGGGGCTTGGCAAGAACCGCCAGGGCATTACTAAACCCATAAAGTTCAAGAAGCACGTCACTACTTTCGGTCTGGGATATTAGTACACTTGGGAGGAATTTAATAACTGGTCACCACCATGGAGCGATCCTTACTACCCATTGGAACATATAATACCGCCTTTGGAGCAGACTTTCTAATAGGCTGACATTGTGTATGGGACAGACGAAGAAGAGGCACTTGTTGCGGTGAAGAACTTGTTCTTAGAAGACAATGACATGGATTGTTGTATTGTTTTCGAGGAGGAGGGGGTGGAAGGTCCTTCCATACAATCCGTGAGTGAAGGAGCATACATCAATAATTGGACCGTCAGGACCACCAGAGCCCGATGAGCCCCGAGGTAGCAAGGTTGAACAAGCGTCATGCACTATCTTTTATTTTTTTTAATAGATAATTTTTCTTCTTGCATTTTGATTTCTGAAATAAGATCTTCAATGTTCAAAATAGTTATGGAATTTATCAAATAATTTCGACTTTTCTTATGGATCAACACTCATTATTCTTTTTCTCTCATTACTTTACTTATACAACATTACTATTACTTATCTTGATGAACCAATGACTGTGACATGTAAAGAGACAATGCAACAAATGACAATTGAATCAGAAGAAGATGACATACCTGAGGAGATCATCAAAGAAGTTGAGAACTTTGAAAATCGACTTAAGTCCAACTTGGACGAGACAAAAATTGTTAATCTGGGAGATGCAGAGAATTTCAAGGAAACACGAATCAACGTTCATTTGTCACCATCAGAGAAGAAGGAATACACAGAATTTCTAAGGGAATATGAGGACATATTCGCCTGGTTATATGATGACATAACTGGTCTAGAACTTCTATTGTGGCCCATAAACTGCCAACTGATTTGACACGTCCACCGGTAAAGTAGAAGCTCAGGAAGTTGAAGCCAGATATGAGTTTGAAAATCAACGAAGAAGTCACTAAGCAAGTCAAAGCTAAGGTTATCAGGGTAGTTGAGTACCTGACATAGTTAGCCAACATCGTGCCCGCCCCAAAGAAGGACGAGAAGGTAAGACTTAGTGTCGACTACCGGGACCTCAACTAGGATAGTCCGAAAGATAACTTCCCCTTGCCAAATATACACATCCTGATCGATAATTGCGACAAACATGAGTTGCATTCATTCATTAATTGCTTCGCCAATTATCATCAGATCTGGATGGATGGGGAAGATGCTGAGAAAACAGCTTTCATTATGCCGTGGGGAATGTATTGTTATAAAATGATGTCGTTCGGCCTGAAGAATGCTAGGGCCACCTACATGAGGTTCATGACTACTACTTTTCACGATATGATACACAAAGAAATCAAGTTATATGTGGATGATGTCATCATCATGTCCAAGAAGGCCACTGATCACATGGAAGATTTGAGAAAGTTCTTCAATAAACTGTAAAGGTACAACTTGAAACTGAATCCCGCACAGTGTGCATTTGGAGTTCCAGTCAGAAAGTTTCTTGGATTTATTGTGAGCCACCGAGGAATAGAACTGGGTCCATTAAAGGTCAAAACCATTCATGCACTTCTACCGCCAAAGAACATGAAAGACGTGATAAGTTTCTTGGCAAGACTCAACTATATCAGCCGGTTCATAGCACAATCTAAAATTATTTGTGAGCCAATCTTTAAAATGCTGAAAAAGGACACCGCTACCAAATGGACTGATAACTACCAAAAGGCCTTCGACATAAGCAAGGAATACCTGTCAACACCACCAGTATAGGTCCCGCCAGATCCATGTAGATCCCTATTACACTACATCGCAGTACTAGATGGAGGCTTTATTTGCATTTTGGGGCAGCATGATGAAATAGGGAGAAAGGAGAAGACCATTTACTATCTTAGCAAGAAGTTCACTCCCTACGAAGCCTGATATTCTCTTTTAGAATGCACCTGATGTGCTTTGATTTAGGTAGCTCAGAAGGTGAGACATTACTCATGTGCCTATACAACGTATCTCATATCAAGGATGGACCCTTTAAAGTACATATTCCGGAAACCCATTCCCACTGGCAAGCTCGCCAAGTGGTAAATCTTGCTAAGTGAATTAGATATTATATACGTAACTTAGAAGGAGATTAAAGTACAAGCATTGGCAGACCGCCTTGCTGAAAACACCGTGGATGGAAAATGTGAACCTTTGAAAACATATTTTCCCGGTGAAGAGGTATCATTCATAGGAGAAGACATTGCAGAGTCCTATGATAGTTGAAGAATGTTTTTTGATGGAGCAACAAATTTCGAAGGAGTTGGCATAGGATTGGTCTTGGTGTCAGAAACCGACCAGCATTATCCGGTGTCTGCCAAACTCAGATTCCCCTGCACCAACAACATGGCTAAGTACGAAGCCTACATCCTAGGGCTCAAGATGGCCATTGACATGAATGTTCAGGAGTTGTTAGTGATTGGAGATTCAGACCTACTCATACATCAGGCGTGCGGGGAATGGGCAACCAAGAACTCTAACATACTGTCGTATTTGCACCATGTACAGGAATTAAGAAAGAGGTTCACGAGGACGGAGTTCCGACATAACCATAGAATCCAAATTGAGTTCGCTGATGCTTTGGCTACCCTATCATATATGATACAACATCTAGACAAGAATTTCATTGATCCCATTCTGGTGGAAATTCATAATCCACGAGGCTACTGTGCCCATGTTAAAGAGGGAGCAGACGGAAATCCTTGGTTTACGGATATCGAGGAATATTTTGCAAAAGGTGAATATGTGGAGCTTGCCAATCATACTTAGAAACGCACAGTGCGGAGATTTTCCAACAACTTCTTTCACCGCAGAGGAATCTTGTATAGGAAGACTCCTGATCTGGTACTGCTAAGATGTGTCGACGCAAAGGAAGCGTCCAAGTTGCTAGAGGAGATTCATGACGAGACCTATGGTCCCCATATGAACGGTTTTGTCTTAGCAAAGAAGATACTCTAGGCTGGTTACTTTTAGATGACTATGGAAACAGACTGCATCCAGTATGTACGGAAATGCCACCGCTGTCAAATACATGAAGACATGATAAAGGTGCCTCCAAATGAGCTTAATGCAACAAGCTCGCTGTGGCTGTTCGCCGCATGGACAATGGACGTTATTGGACCAATTGAGCCTGCTGGTTCCAACGAACATAGGTTTATTCTAGTGGCAACTAACTATTTTATTAAATGGGTCGAAGAAGTATCTTACAGAGCAGTGACTAAGAAGGTCGTGGCAGACTTCGTTCATGACCGCATTGTTTGTCGATTCGGGATTCGAGAGTCAATCATTTCTGATAATGGCTCCAACCTCAATAGCGACTTGATGAAATCCATGTGTGAAATCTTTAATATCAGACACAAGAATTCTATAGACTACAAGCCTCAGATGAATGGAGCCATAGAAGCCACCAACAACAATATCAAGAAGATATTTAGGAAAATGATAAGGAAGCATAAAAAGTGGCACGAGATGTTATCATTTTCTCTGTTAGGATATCCCACCACAGCCTGCACATCAACTGGGGTGACCCCCTATATGGTGGTCTATGGTACAGAAGCTGTCATTCCCACCGAAGTAGAAATTCCTTCCTTATACAAGAAGCTAAGCTCGACGATGCAGAGTGGGTAAAAAGCCTTTATGAGAAACTAGCTCTTATAGGTGGAAAGAAAATGAATGCAGTTTGTCATGGTCAACTTTATTAGAATAGAATATCTAGATCCTTCAACAAGAGAGTCAAGTCCAAACAGTTCACACCAGGGCAGTTGGTATTAAAGAAAAATTTTCTGCATCAGGATGAACACAAAGGGAAGTTCTCTCCTAAATGGCAGGGTCCATACATGGTTAATCGGGTTTTGACAGAAGGTCCCTTTATACTTGTAGAAATGTACGGAGAAGTCTGTCAATGCCGATTAATTCAGATGGAGTCAAGCGTTACAATGTGTAATCTCCATGTTTTCCCTATATAATGTAATTTGAACTACGTCTGACCTGATTCCCATTTTAGAGGGGATACGTAGGCAACCTTATGGGTTCGGTGAAAAGTAAATAAAATTTTCATTTCCCCTAAATTGGAAATTGGGGTAGAATTTTGAGGAGGACCCTCAAAATTCTATAACAGGAGAGGTTGCAATGTTTCGAACCGTGTCACAGTCGTCGGTTTATTTAAAAACTATTTTTATATACATCTATGTCATGATTTTACAAAATCATGCGTGTTATTTTTTGAAATTGCTTCGTTTAGCAACGCTACCCCAATGATACATGTAGTATCACCAAATCAAAGCCAAGCATGTCGAGAAAAGCCAGCGGGGATACGAACTAACCTCCCCCCTTACAAAACTCATAATTTTTCTTTGGATGCAGGAACTTTGATTGCGCAATAATTGAACATACTATCACTCACAAACATTTTTATGGAATACAACTCTCAGAACCGTTGCATTTACCCACATTTGCTATCTACACACACCAGTGACATTCCTTGTGTCAGTGACCCCCAATAGCCATTATATCACAATCTACCATCAGTTAAGAAAGCTCTATTACCATATGCTATTTTATTTCTGGCATAAGGCTACCATTTTGCCTTTCGAGTCCATCTGCATTTTTTGCATTGCATAAGTCTACCATTCTCCCTTCGAGCTTGCACAAGGCTACCATTCTGCCTTCCGATACTAAACGTTGTTTCCATCTTCATTTTGTGCATTGCATAAGGCTACCATTCTGCCTTCCAACTTGCATAAGGCTACCATTCTGCCTTCCGAGACTAAACTCTATCTCCATCTGCATTTTTTTCATTGCATAAGGCTACCATTCTGCCTTCCGTCTTGTTTAAGGCTATCATAATGCCTCTCGAGACTAAACGCTCTCTCCATCTGCATTTTCCACTTTGCATAATGCTACCATTCTGCCTTCTGTGACTGAACGATGTCTCCATCTGCATTTTCTACATTGCATAGAGCTACCATTCTGCCTCTCGAGACTAAACGCTGCCTCCATCTATATTTTCTGCATTGCATAGGGCTATCATTCTGCCTTCCGAGACTAAACGTTGTCTCCATCTGCATCTTCTTCATTGCATAAGGCTAACATTCTTCCTTCTGAGGATAAGCTCTACCTCCCTCTACATTTACATTGCTGAAATATCGCTACTTTATCTACATTTGCATAGCTGAAAATTGCCACTTTATCTACATTTTCATGGCTAAAAGATTGCCACTTTATCTACATTAGCAAGCCTGAAAGATCGCCACTATATATGTATTCTCATGGACTGAAACATCGCCAAATACTGCAATTCATTGGCTGAAACATCGCCAAATCATCCGAAGGCATCATTGTTCGGAGGCACCATTTTCATAGCTCGAGAATGCCATGCCATGTCCTGAGGACCCCTTTTAATTTTTTTCATATCAATATTCAAAGGCATCATGGTTTGGAGGCACCATTTTCATAGCCTAAGAGCATCATTTCATAGCCTGTGAATCCTTTATTGTATGCTTCATGGCCCAAGACATCATGGTCTAAGGACGTCATCCTAACCGTCTGAAGACAACATTCATGGCCCGACGGGAAATTGCACCATGTTTAAATTTGTGCACAATATATGCTCGTGCTACTTATTTGCAGGTAAACGGCAAGCAACGGCCATCTCGACAGGATCAATCCTGCTCCAGTTCCCGCAGTCGTTTCAAACCTTAACCATTCCCCCTGACCCCAGACAATTCATCTGTTCTCGAAAGTCTCTATCGGCATACTCCGCCGATGGATATCGAACTACATATGGCCTGATTCTTGTAAAACCAAGGGTATGTAGGCATCCCAGAAGCCATGTCATGGCCTAAACCTCTTCGAACCGCTCCGCTCGGTCAAGATTGGCCATCATATCTTTACCCGACAACTCTTTCATCCTTCCAGGGTAAGAGGGGCAGCTGTTGCCACCCACTTTTTTCCTGTTTACTTTTATATGCAAAATACTTTTAAAATATCATACATATGCATATATAAGAATGTCCAAGTGTCTTATTATTTTTCATCAAATTTTTAAAGACTTGTTAACCAATTTATTCCCTTATTTTATTATAGAAAAATCAATAAATATTACCAAAGTTATCAATCTTAGTGATTCATTTATTGGATTCTCTTATTTATAATAAAATATAGTCAGGACAATTTTTCATATTTTTAGAAATTTATTTAGTATTTTTAATGTTAAATTGTATATAATTATAATATTAGCCTCTTTTAGATTTAATTGCGTTTATATTTATGAAAATTATGTCCAGCATTTTTAAATCGATAATTATGTATTACAAATGATTTTAGTACCTTTAATTTATTTTCATGAATTAATTTACTATTTTTATAAAATAAGAAGGGAAAATATGCTATTTAAAATCTAGCCCAGTTATATTTCAATTGTGGCCTGAATTGAACCCCCAATTTGAAGCCCAATTACCATGACCCAATTTCCGTTCATACCGACCCACGACCATTTTAAACGACCCACCCGGATTCCTATTTAATCCCAACCGTTGATCACTTAGATCAACGGCTCACACTAACCCTTTCCTAAATTAATTCCAAACTACCCCCAAACCCTAACAATTTTCTTACCCACAGCCCCCTTAAATTCCCTTCCCTCTCAATTATCTCCGAGACTCCATCAAACTCTAGCCGCCACCACCCTAATACCTCCCAAATCTACGGCTTCCAAGGTCATCAGAGACCTGTATCCCCCCCCCCCCCATGGCTTCTATGTATTCGATTCTTATGGTCTCAAGGCTAGATCTTGAAGGAGCTTGGTCGACACCCTGTTTGATTTCAGTTCATGGTTGTTCTCCGGTCATATTTGACCTTTCACCGTCCAGCCTTGGCTAGTCGAGTCAGACTTTTGACTTTCCTACTTAGATCGATTGTTTTCAAGACCTTTCTCATCACTTGGGGTTCTTCTGAAACCCCAACCTCGAAAGGTTCTTTCGATTTCTTTTAGATCTGTTCCAGATCTATGTTTGCTCCGAACTTCTAAGCATTTTTTTCCAAGTTTTTTTTACAACTCTTCCTTCAAAACCCCTCTTTTTTTCCGATTAGGGTTTCTGTTAAGTTATTTCAAACGTTTCTTTGATTTTTTGACATGTTTTGCTATGTTTGCTCATATTTTTCTTCTACTTGAGTTTGCATGTTAAAACCCCTAATTTCTTACAACTGTTTATTAGATGAATGTTTTTTTTCCTGAGTTTCTGTCCGATTTTCTTGTTTATCCTCTTTTAAAACTCTTCTATTGTTGAAAATATTATGGTTTAGGGTCTGAGGCTGTTTGTTTAAGTGCATGACTCGATTTGAAGTTCTTTATTTCAAAATCTCTTATTCCTTTGTGTGATTCTTCTGACCCTACTTTTCTATCATCTCTAAAATTCGATTATGCTCGAAACCCTAATTTTTTAAAAAGGAGATTATTCTCACCTGCTGCTCTGAGATCTTCGCATGCTTTTGAAACTCTATGTTTTCTTCACTACATGACCTACTAGACTATCATGTTTCAAGTATTGCTATCTACTGATTTTTGTGCTACTATTGTATGCTATTTTTTTCTGCCAACAGGCTTGTCCTCGCATGCAGAGTGTTTATACACCATATTTATATGCTGAGTTTCCTTTTTTGTTTGACCTTCAATTTGTGACCGATTTCAAACTTTTGCTTTGTAAAATTTTGAATTCACCCTCCTATTAGGGTTAATCGATTTTCTTTTTCTTGTTTTGCCTTGCTTAATTCTTTTCAAAATTAGTGTATTTCTGTACCTAGACTCAATTGCTTACTTAATATTTTACTACTTCTTTTACGGCAACTATCAACCTGCTTACAAATTGATTTCTTATCTTATTTTGAACATGTCACTACCCTTTAAGCAAAGTGATCCCTTAATTAAAGGGAAATCACTTGAATAATTGATTCTGCATCTTGAGTGTTGCCATGTTTGCAGCTTATTACCTCTTTCTTACTCGTTTTGAACAACTATAAATTCCCTGTACTTCTTCTCTTTCAAAGACACGAACACAAGGAAAAACACTTGAGCTCAAACACACTACACTAAACCTCATTATCTTCTCTGCTACTACTGTATTGCAGCCTTACCTAGCCGGTTGGAAGCTAAAACTAGGCTATGGGGAAACTTTCTTATTTTCTGCATTTACATTCTTACTGGTATGTTCTAATTAAGTTTTCTGCACCAACACCAACATGCTTATTTACTGTTTCTTGTATTTTTGTCTGCCTACTATTTGTATTTAAGCCAGTACCATTATTTAGCATGCTGTAATTTTCCTTCTCCTGTTCTGGGACAATGTATTTTGACTTGTGAATCCTAAATTCCTACCCCAATGTGTTTAATACTTTTGGTAGGTATGGGGCATGGCAGTATTGTAATTTGATGTGCATGACCCAAACTTGATCCTCTTAGGATCATAACCTTCATTTTTCTCTGATATGGTGTATGTTCTGGTTGATTTACAAGCATGTCAACACTTCCTATTGATGTGCATGCCCAAATTTAACCCATGCCTAAGTATATATGCTCTTTGCATTGGATTCCCAATCCCCAACCCCTTTGTGTGAAGTTATTGACTCCCCTGAAATGTTAATGGACATCTCTCATCACCCTTTCCCTCTACTTTATTCCCTCATCTCTTAGAACTCTATTTCTGCACTTTCACACTCTTCTTAGACTTAAGTTCTAGCCCCTTCATGTGAGCCTTCCCTTGGGATCCATGAGCTCCCTCTGAACTTGGACACATGAGAGATGGCATTTCCACACTACACGTATCTCTATTTGTGTTATGTAACTGGGGTGTGAGCACTACCCAGTGTCCTATTGAGACCCTTAGGGAACTCTGACACACTCAAGTATGAGAAAGGCATTGAATCAATGGCATTTTGAGGTGGTTTATTCCATAACTCAAAGAGGAAGTCAAGAATTAGACTTCCTCTAGTTGTAACTTTTCTTTGTAATTTTCTGATATAATTCAGTATTCCTAGTTTGTAATAAATAGTAATGAACGTTTGGGGCTAGCTAGTGAAAAAGGTCTAGGTAATTATGCATGTCTAAGGGTAGAGAACATGCCTATAGGACCGCTTTTTCTACATGTTCAATTCCCATTTAGAAACATGCCTATAGGACTTCTTTTAGTTGTGCATATTCACATCACATTTAGAAACAATGTCTATCGGACTTACTTTAAATCCTGCTTGTTTCGTTTCACACCTAGATAACACCTATAGGAATTATCAAAATTTTTACACGTTTGTCACCATTTAGATATCATGTTTTAGGGCCCAATAAGTTACAACCCAGTAGCATGTTAAAATCCATATAGAAATCATACTTGTAGGAATTCCCAAGTAAGAACCTGTTTGTTTCCATTGTCCACTAGATATTATGCCTATAGGGTTTGAAATTATTCACCGTGTATACAAAGGTTTAAAATCAGCAATTATGTCCATAAGGGTCTAAAATCAATAATCCTAGATCTCATGTAAAAAAATCAGCGATAGTGGATACTGTGATATGCAATTTGTCCATTCTGAGCCTTTATATATATATAATCTAATTCCATCATTTTAATGAGGTTTATCAAGGATGCCTATATGATTTCAACCAATTCATTTTGATTTATCACGGTTTCACCACCTTCTAAATTAAGTAGATATCATGCTTATAGGACCCCGTCTAAACACTTAGGCAAGCCTTAGAGTAATAACTGTAAAATTGAATCCGCTTTTGCTAATTGCTACAACCAGTAGGCAGGCGTGATTCAGACTTCTTATCTTAGTTATGTAATAAACAAATCTGCTTCAATAATCAAACTCCCCTCGTCTTTAGTATTTTTAATCAGACCTAAAAAGTCATGCTAGTTATGTTCTTTTGTTCAAGGAGGTATATTTGAGCTTTTATCTATTTATGTGTTTTCCCCAACATGCAGTATGTGTTTTTGTATTTCGCTTTAGATTTTTATCCTTTGAAACCAATTTTCCTAGTATCCCTTCCCTTTAGGAATAGTAGTCCTAAGGTCTTCCGGGACTGATAGGAATGGGAGAGGTAATAGCATGCAATAGTAATCGAGACCAATCCACACTTTAGTACCTTAAACGGGGTGGGAAAGGATAGATATGGATATGATGACCGGTGAGCTAATACCACGTGTAGCCTCTCTTTTGAGGAGTGATTACTGGGTATTGCATTGATGTGATCCATATTTTAAATAAACCTAGGACCTCCTTTCCCTTATTTCCCTTCTCTTTTAAAAGCATTGCAACTCCTTGTTTTAAAATCAGCTTTAATTGCTCTTTCGTACTTTGTTCCCTTTCAAAACATTTGTTTATTAAAATCTCCTCTAATTTTAGCCTTATTTGTTTATATGTTAGTTGCACCCAAATTCACAAAGAACTATCTGGCCGGGAACCACACTAGTGGATCTTGAGAGGTACCTAACACCTTCCCCTTAGGGTAATTTCAAGCCCTTTCCCTATCTCTGGTTATCAAACGAACATAGAAATGAACCTTGAAGGTGTCCTAATGTACTATAAAACATTAGGTGGCGACTATCCAAAAAATGCAAATCCCAATTCCCAAAAGGAATGAGTTGTCTATATGAAAATGTCATAAACCCGATTTCACGAGAAAAATGGGGTGCGACACATAGTTGTTGTAGGTTAAGAGAAGTTCAAATATCTGAATCTTCCGGTGAAGTCGGCAATGATTTTGTGCGGTCCGCGGTGGGGGCTTTGCGGCCGCACTCGATTTTGTGCGGTCTGCACAGGTTCACTGGTCCGACTTTGGAAGCCTATATCTTTTGACCTACAAGGAATGTTGAGATGATTCAAACACAAAAGTTGTAGACCTTCGTATTTAGTTTCCAGAAAGAAATCACAATTTAGACATCTGTAGAAAAAGTTATGGACAAAATACTAAAGCATGTCACTACAGTCAACATTGTGAGGTCTGCGGCCGCCACTACTTTTTGTGCGGTCCACACAGAGGGTTCTTAGATGGGTATATTTAAATGGTATTTTCAGTTATGTTTCATTTTTCAAAACCCAAAAACGTAAGAGATGAGTTTTCAAACAACCTTTCTTCTCCAAAACATTAGTAAGTTATTTCTAACTTATTTTCTTTACTCTTTAACTTCTTTTTATAAGATTTCATCCTAGAATCTAGAGTTTTCATGGTGGCATTAGGAGTTTTTGGTAAAACCTATTAATATTGAAATTTGGGGATTAGACCTCAAATTGAGGTCAGATTCCAAAACAAACTATATATCTGGGATCGGAGGTTAATGGATAATCGGGGTTTGGTTCAAATTTCGGGTTTAGACCAAGCGGGCCCAGGGTCGATTTTTGACTAACTTATTTCCATTCATTATAATTGATTCATTTAGCACTTATTAATATTATTAAGTAAATTACTGCTAGATACGAGCGAGTTGGTGGTGGACTCAAGAGGTAAAGCGACAGTTGCGGCTTGAATTGTGTTTGTTCTAACCTTAGCTTGAGAGATTATGGGTTGAGTCCTATTTTCTATGTGTTACTTGTTGAGTACGACGTATAGGTATGGTGAGGAGTATCATACGTTGGTGTCAAGCATGACCGTGATTCTTAAATTGAAATCATTGTGTTCTTAGTAAGTACCACGAATGCCTAAGTTGTTGATTTTTTTGTATTGGGGAAGAATTATTATTATTCTTGTGGAAATTGCTTATGGTTGAGGATTCGTGCTAGTTGAGGTTTCTTTCTGAAGTTAAATGTTGGAACAAGTTTGGTTATAGTTGACTCCCTTGCCGGGATGTATTTACTTATATAGTCGATTCCCTTGTCGGGATAGTGTTGTTTTCTTATTGTTCCCTTGCCGGGACTCTTTTAGCGATTGGTGTTGAATTGTGTATAATGATATGGATCAGGTTGCACGCAGAAACAATATAATATTTGGATCGGGTTGCACATCGCAACAATATTATATTTGGATCGGATTGCACGTCGCAATAATGTTATATTTGGATCGGGTTGTATGCCGCAAAAAATATTATATTTGGATCAGGTTGTATGCCGCAATAATATTTTATGATTTGGAACGTGTTGTGCATCGCAACAATAATGATAGAAGTGGTTGTTAACTGGTTACGACTTTCCTTATTCTTGCTGCTGCAAGTTTTAAATTGTTCTTCATGTTTTTCTCATGGACTACTATTGGTAAATGATATCCCACCGTAGAATGTCCCCCTCCTATCTTTAATTGTTTCCTTCTATTCATTTTCCGTTGTATATGATATAACTGCACAGGTTGATTTGGTAGTCTGGTCCTAGCCTCAACTCTACTTTGTCGGGGTTAGTCCAGGCACTTACCATCACATTGGGTCGGTTGTGCTAATACTACACTGTGCACTTTGTGCAGATCTCGAAGTGGCAACTTTTGGACCGTAGCTTTGGGTGGCTTCCTTCAGTCCAATCAGAGATTCCGAGGTAGTCCTAGAGGCGTCCTCAGGCCTTGGCATTCTCTTCTATCTTTATATTCTCTTTTCATTTACTTTCGAGACATAGTATATCATTCTTTTAGATCTTGTGTATAGTAGTTCTAGACTGTCTATGAAGCGAGACACCAGTTCTAGGAGGATTTTTCTTTAGATGATGTATTGGACACTTTTTCAAATATTTTATCGTTTCTTCCGCTTGCTTAAAAATTTCTCTATTTGTATGTTATTGTTCCTAACTATTAAAGGATTTAAAATTGGGAAAAGTTAATGTATTCACGCCGTTAGCTTGATTAGTGGATACATTAGTGATAATCTTCGAGACCTAAGGTTTGAAGTTACACCAGCCTTTGTCATGGCAGAAATGCAAAAATTGCATGGACTAGACATTGGTTATCACAGGGTGTGGCGCGCTATTCAACGTGCTTCAGCTGTAATAAGAGGAACTCCTGAAGAGAATTATGAATTATTGTCTTCATACTTTTACATAATGAAAAGTAAAAACTCGGGAGCATACACTAACCTAAAGATAGAAGACGAAAACTGCTAAACAATCAAAAAGAGTTTATTAGTCTGTTTTAAACTTTAGGACATGGAGTCCTTAACTTTGATTTGTGCGTTATAAATGTCAACGATATGGTATAATTAATTTTGATTTGTGCAGTGTAAATGTTAAGGACATGTTGTCCTTTACTTTGATTTGTGCAGTGTAAATGTTAAGGACAGGGTGTCCTTTACTTTGATTTGACCTTTATAAATGTTAAGGACATGGTGTCCTTAACTTTGAGGTGTGTATTGAAAATGTTAAGGACACGGTGTCCTAAACTTTGATATATGCATTGGAAATATTAAGGATGTAGTGTCATTAACTTTGATTTGTGCATTCTAAATGTTAAGGACATGGTGTCCTTAACTTTGAGGTGTGTATTGAAAAAGTTAAGGACACGGTGTCCTAAATTTTGATATATGCATTGGAAATATTAAGGATGTAGTGTCATTAACTTTGATGTGTGCATTCTAAATGTTAAGGACATGGTGTCCTTAACTTTAATTTGTGTTGTGTAAATGTTAAGGACATGTTGTCCTTAACTTTAATTTGTGTTGTGTAAAAGTTAAGGACATGGTGTCCTTAACTTTGATTTGTGCAGTCTAAATGTTAACGACATTCTGTCCTTAACTTTGATATGTGTAGTGTAAATGTTTAGGACATGGTGTCGTGTATTTTCACCTTCTGTTGTTAAAGTGCATTTCAGGTTTCTTTATATGTTTTATGCATATGGATCATCAATAGCTGGTTGGAATCATTGTAGACCGGTGATTGTTATTGATGTAAATTTTTTGAAGTCAAAATATTATGGTGTTTTAATGATTTCAAATTCAAAGAATGCAAATAACCAAATATTCCCCATAGCCTTTAGGATTGCAGAATCTGAAAATAACAACTCCTATGAGTGGTACTTTAGTGAGCTTCGCAATGCAATTGGTATCTGTGACAATTTAACTTTTTATTAGATAACATCAACCTATTATTGTGACGACCCGACCCGTCGTCTCATGAGTTACTACCCCGTTCTTCCCATTTTCTGCTTCTTTATGTTTCATTATTGGTATGTGGTGTGTTAAAATTTATTTGGAGTGATTTTGATAAGAAATGAGACACTTAGTCTCTTTAAAGAAAGCTTAGTTTGTAAAAGTCAACCAGAAGTTGACTTGTGTGTTACAAGGATCGGATGTGAATTTTGATGGCCCGGTTAGCTCCGGAAGGTGATTTGTGACTTAGGAGCATGATCGGAAGTGGTTTTGGAGGTCCGATGTAGATTTAGGCTTGAATTGGCGAAGTTAGTATATTGGCAATTTTCCGTTGATAGGTGATATTTTGATCCGGGAGTCGGAATGGAATTACGAGAGTTTTTATAGCTTCGTTAGTTGATTTGGGATGTGTGTGCAAAATTTTAGGTCATTCGGACATGGTTTGGTTGGGTTTTTGATCTAATGCGTGTTTTAGAAGTTTCAAAAGAACTTAGGCTTGAATTCGATGTATTTTGATGATTTTGGTGTTAGTTAAGGTGTTTTGACGATTGGAGCAAGTTTGGATAATGTTTTAAGACATGTAGGCACTTTTGGTTGAGGTCCCGGGGGCCTCAGGGTGATTTCGGATGGTTAACGGGAAGTTTGGAGTGGTAAAATGCAACAGAAAAGTTGCAGAGTATTTTTCTTCTATGCGATCGCACAGGGTGTCATGCGGTTGCACAGAAGGAATTTGAGGGGCTGTTTGGTTGTTCAATGTGATCGCGGTGGGAGGCTTGCGATCGCATAGTGTAAAGACATTGTGCTATGCGATCGCAGGGAGGCCTATGCGATCGCATAAGGTTAAAATTGGGGGCAGAAAATTAGTTCTATATGATCACAGGGGCCTAATTGTGATCGCATAGAATTAGCTACAGTGATCTGGGCAGAATGTTAAAAATATTTCATCCGTGAACCTAAACCATTTTTCCACCATTTTTGGGCATTGTTAAGAGCTTTTGGACGGGGATTGAAGAGAGTTTCAACTGGGATCGATTGGAGGTAAGTTTTATGAGTTAAATACATGATTTTATTGAAGAATCGTCCTTGAAATCCTTGAGAATATACCCTAATTGTAAGAAATTAGAGCTTGAGTTTGAAATTATAAATTTGAGATTTGAGGAACCATTTGTGGTCCGACTTGAGATATTTTGGTATGTATAGACTCGTGGCGAGATAAGAAACCCGATGATGTAAAAATTTCTCAGTTTCGAGACGTGGGCTCGGGGCTCGAGTTTTGTCAATTTCGCAAATTGTGACATATTTGGATTGTTTTCGATTGGGTATTGTCTCCTTATCATAATGTGATATATTCATTGTGATCTTGGTTAGATTCGACGCACGAGGAGGCAAATTTGAGAGGCAAGAGCATAGCGAGCTAGACTTTTCACCGATTTGAGGTGAGTAATGAATGTAAATAATGCCCTGAGGGTTTGAAACCCTGGAATTTCACATCGTAATGCTATATTGAGGCGACACATGCACTCTATGATGAGTGCGGGGTCGTTGATTAATGGGGATTGTGAATTGGTCCGTCCCGAGTGATGTTTTTACCGTATTTTCTACTCGAACTAAATTGAGAATCATCCTTAATAGGATTTAATTGTTACATTTGGGCTTCGTGCTAATTATTTCGATCCTTCAGGGATCGATATCACTGTTTTTGCATCATTTGGGGTATAATTTAATCTAAGTCCAAGGTTTTAAATACTGTTTGTAAACTCAGCCATCTTTCTAAGATTTGAAAACTTCAATGATATTTCTAAATGATGTTTTGAGCTGAGAACTATTATTTTTATATTGCCCGAGAGGCTTATGTATATTTCTTGACTGAGCATGGATCGGGATGCGCGCTGCAGCAGTATTACATTGATATTGAGGCCGAAAGCCTGACTGATTACATTGATATTGAGGCCGAGAGCCTGGTTGATTATATTGATATTGAGGCCGAGAGCCTGATTGATGGGACGAGATGGCTTGATATTGCGCTTGGGCTATAGGATCCCCTCCGGAGTCTGTACATACCACCAGTGAGCGTTGCGACAATAAAAAAATGGATGGCTCGGGGCTGCACGCTGCAGTAGGTACCAAAGTGTACCGTCATATGCATTGCATTGCACTTATCGATTTGTTCTTTATCTGTTTTACCTGTCTCAGTATCTGTACTCTTATTCCATTGACTTGTTGTTTCATTATTAAATGTTCTAAACTTCCAGTTATTGTTTACGTTGTATTTTTTCATGATTTCTTATCCTCACCCTTTATTTATGTTTATTACTTACTGAGTCAGAGTACTCACATTACTCCCTGCCCCATGGGTGCAGGTACAGGTATTCTTGAGGCATAGAGCGAGCTTTACGCCGTACAGTTTCATTGGAGTTATCGAGGTAGCTGCATGGCATTCGCAGACCCGATTCCTCCTTCTATCTTTACTTATTGTTATTCTACATTTTAGACATTTTTCTGTATTTCGTTATTGAAACCTTGTATTAGAGGCTCAGACTTGTAACAGCGAATCATGGGGGGCTGTTTTATAGAGACTTCTCAGGACTATATTTTCCGCATACTTCGACTGTTTAAAATTCATAGTTGTATTTTTTATATTAAATTCTTATTTAGAATTGATAATCAGTAACAAATCATAATTTGAAAGGGTTGTGAGTGGTAATTGCTCGGGCTTGCCTAGCATTGCATTGGGCGCCATCACGACCAGGATTTGGGGTCATGACAATTGCGCATGGCATCGCAAAGGTATATCCTGAAAGATACCATGAGATTTATATCATTTGGAGCAGAACCTAAAGCGAAGGAAAATGAAAAGTTATGACATAAATGTTTTCAAAGAGCAGTAATAGTATACATGCGCAAAGAATTTGATTTATACATGTCAGATATAGCAAAAGTTGATAATAAGACTTTTGACCACTTGATGGAAGAAGCAGCAGAAAGGTAGGCACGTTCTTCTTGGCCGTGATGAAGATTGTAATGACCCGGCCAATCATTTTGAGAGTTATAGCCCCGTTACCTTATTTCCTACTTCTTTTGTATTCTTCAGTTGTATTTTGACTTTCCAAGTTAGTTGGCTCAGGTCCGGATCGCTTTTGGATTTAATGAGACACTTAGTCTATTGTGAGACGATTTAAGTTAGGACAATTGACTGATATTGACTTATGTGTAAACGACCTCTGATTTTAATTTTGACGGTTTCATTAGCACTGTTAGGTGGTTTTGGACTTAGGAGCGCATCACGAATGTGATTTGGAGGTCCTTAGTAGAATTAGGCTTGTAATGTCGAAAGTTGGAATTTTTGTGATTTTGGTCGATAGTGGAAATTTTGACATCTAGATCAGATTGGTTTTTTGGAAATTAGAGTTGGTTCGAGGTGTCATTTGTGACGTGTGTGCAAAATTTGAGGTCATTCAGATGTGGTTTGATAGGTTTCAGCGTTGTTTGTAGAATTTGGAAGTTTAGAAGTTCTTAGGCTTGGATCCGAGGGTAATATTGTCTTTTGATGTTGTTTTGAGTGATCCGAAGGTTTGAATAAGTTCGTATGATGTTATGGGACATGTCTCTAAATTTGGTTGAGGTTTTGGGGGCCTTGGGGTGATTCTGGGTGGTTAACGGAAGGTTGGAACTTGGAATATGCAGCTGAAGCTGCTGGTTCTGGTGTCTTCTGCACATGCAGAGTGGTAGCCACAGGTGTGAGGCCACAGGAGCGACTGAAGAGCCGAAAATGCATCCGTGGAGGACCTGGGTAGGAATCGCAGGTGCAAGAGGGAATCCCATAGATGCGAGGTAGTTTCTGCACCTACGATGATCGCAGATACGGTCCCAGGGATTTCTAAGTGATTTTTGTAGGAGCAGAGCCTGGTCTGCAGATGCGGTGAAGTGATCATAGGTGCGACTTTTCTAGCAGAATGTACTAATAGAGGACTTCATGATTTTTCCTCATTTCCACCATTTTCATCTCGGACTTTAGAGCTTTTAGAGTGGTTTATGAAGGGGATTCAAGCATTTTCACTGAGGTAAATCCTTGAGCCTAAAAACCCTTAGATATGGTGTTTTTTCGTTGATTTCTCATCTAATTAATGTTGTTTTGAAGTGAAAATGGGGGATTAGGGTTGGGATTTTGGAGAGTGTAATTTGGGGATTTTGAGTCCAATTTAGTAGGTTTTCTCGTGGAATTTGTTCCTTGGCATATATTGATTTTGTTGTATTACTTTTGGCAAGATTCGGGACGTCTGGAGGACAATTCGAGAGGCAAAGGCATCGTAGAGTAGGATTTTCTCTGATTGAGGTAAGTAACGGTTATAAATCTGGTACTTGACAGACCTCATTTTTCAACCACGAAAGTTATATAAGGGAGTTTTTCCAGGTAAAGTGACAATAATCAAAACAGGATTATTTAATCAAATTCATAGTCGTCACTTGGGATAATTTATGGTGTCCCAAGTCAACGATTTAAAATCCCGAATCGAGGAAGTTTGACTCTTATTTATGGTATGCGAACACAGAGATCCAAGTAAGGAATTCTGTTAACCCTAGAGAATGTGTTAGGCGTTCCCGGGTTCCATGGTTTTAGCATGGTCACTTAATTATTAATAATTGAAATAATTATCTGATTAATTACATATTTTAAACCTATGTGCATTTTTATTCTTTGTAACAGCTTTTAACATTTATTGAATTATTCCGGAACAAGTTACGATTGTCGTACACTTGTTTGTTTTGTACACATTGCGAATCGTGTCACGAAAACCGCATCCGTGATCTACAACATATTTATTTTTATTACTGTTCAAAGTTGTTATGATCAGGTCACATGAAATGCACACCCGAATTTGGTATCGTAACTATGTCACGGGAACTATACCCATAATTACGACGGTTTAAAATTAATCTTGCCTAAAGCAAGCTACGATGTTCATGAATAATTTTCCTAATCTTTGAGATTGATGTGATGCCAAATATATTGACAAGATATTATTGGGGATCAAATAGGCTGGCTAACATGATCTATTACTTGGCCAGATTTGTTATGGTTCAAGACCCACCTTATGGTCCATTCTTATTTCTTGCCAAGAAAGAAACAACTCCAATTTTTCCATCTATCCAATTAAAAGAATTTATTCAAGAAACAAGACTACATACATCACAATTGAAATAAAAATTAACTAAAACAATTTAAATGAAAACTGAGACATGCTACTCAAACAACGTAGAATAACAAATCAACCAACACGCTCACCAAACTATCATAACAAAATGAAATGATAATGAACATTAAGAGTTGATACCCAATATTTCTCTATATAAATTTCATAAACAAAATACTCTCAAAATAGCATATATATGCATATATATGCTATTTTTCCTAATTTTTAAAGATTTTTAAAATTAATTTATTATCCATTTTAGCAATACAAAAATCAATAATTATTGTCAAAATAATCAATTTTGGTAAATAATTTATTTTATCCCCATATTTATATGAAAATATAGTTAACGTAATTTTTGTACATTTTTATAATTTTGTTTGGTATTTAAAAGACTAAATTGCATATAGTTGCAATTATAGCCTACTTTAAGATTGATAGCATTTTATAATTGTAAAATTAGTCCCAGTATTATTAAATTGATATTTATATGTTATTTGTTGGCTCAGTACTTTTAATTTGCTTTTAAAATCATTTTTACTATTTTTTGTAAAATAAAAAGGTAAATTGGCTATTTAATATTTATACCCATTTCTATTTCAATTACAGCCCTTGTTACCTTTCAATTTTAACCTTAAATTGACCCAATTTCAATCACAAATCAGACCAGCCCAATCCCAAAATATCCCGACCCCTGACCTAATTAAAAAACCCGTCCAGCTCCCCTTTGATCCAAGCCGTTGATCATTTTGATCAACGGCCATGATTCCCCCTTTCCTTTTTTTTTTAATTTCCAAACCCCCTAACCTAACTCATTTCATTTGGTCCACCGTCTTTGAATACTCTCCCTCTCTCAAACTCTCTCGAAGGTTCCCTGGGACCCTTGCCTCTCTCATCCCCTCCTACCCCCTTTCAACCACCGGTCACCTGAATCCATGGCTTCTCAGGCCATGGATAGTTCGTACTCACCTATCTTCACCAGTACACCATGGTTGTTCAATGTTTTCAGGCCTGACCTCGACGAATCCCTCTCTGATCTTCTCAGACTTTTGATTTCATGGCTAGTCCGGCCAGGCTCCGGCATATTCAAGACTCAGGAGCCCGACTCTTGACCTTTTTGTCTCAAGATCGGACCTATTTCCAAGCCTTTCTCATTTCTAAGGTTTCTCCGAAACCCTAAGCTATTCGAGGTTCTTTCACCGTTATTTGCTTAGATCTATATTGTATCTATGCTTTTCTTTATGATTTTTCTTCTTATTTTCTTTATGTGTGCTTGTCTATACCTTGCTTGTGTGATTTCTCTTTATTAAGCTTGTATTTTCTCCTCCCTTTTCTTTTCTACTATGCATGTTACTCCTATTAATCTTTGCTATGTTTTCTTTACTCTTTTACTATATGTGTTTTCCGTTAAGTTGTTTGATTTTTGTTTACTGGACTCTGTTCATGTTCTTACATGCTTCATCTACTTGTGTTCAAGTTTGTATTATCTCCTTCTTCTGAACTTGTTTAGGTTCCGAGTTTTCTCAAATATGTTCCTTATGATTTTTCTTCCTTTGTCATTCAAACATGCTATCATAATTGTTTGTTTCTCATGAGGCTCTGAACAGACCTTCGAGTCTGTTTCAGTGGCTCGACTTCTCATCTCTATTGTCTGATTCGATTGGAAACCCTAGTATTTAGGGTTTCCTTTGGCAATTGTGATTTTTGTGTTCGAGTTAGGGTTCCAATTTGGGACCATGGACTCTTAAACTCACTATTAGTCTGCAAAATGAACCTGTATCTCTTTGGAAATCAGATATTTGGAAGTTGGATTATTTCATGTTTCACACTAGGAGTCTGAATTAGGCCCCCCTTTGTTGGAATTTTAATTTCTGATGTAATTTACTTTTTCTGGATTCATTCAAGTTTAATAACATTGTAATAACTTATGATGTGTATAGTAAAAATAGGGGAGGGTCTCTCATGCTATGCATATGGGGTAGATATCATATTTTAGGTGTTATTTCTGCAATCACAATATTTCTCGTCCATGTATCTGCATATAGAGATCCTGTCTATAAGTCATTTCATTATTGCATTTAGAGATCCTGCCTATAAGTCATTTCATTATTGCATTTAAATAATCCGCCTATAGGTTTTCATATAGAATTCCTGCCTATAGTTTGTTTCATTACTGCATTTGGAAATCCTGCCTATAAGATTGTTTCATTATGCATTTATAAATCCTACCTATAAGTTTGTTTCATTTCAGCATTAGAAACCATGTCTATAAGTTCCTGCATATAGAAATCATGAGTATAGTTATGTTTTTGCACCTCTGCATATACGTCTGTCATTAGGCAAATAATCATAGATATAATAATAATCAACTTCATTCAAGATATCATGCCTATAGGACTCATGCACTTACGTAATCGTCTCAAAACCAACAACGCTTAGAAGTCATGCATGTAGTGTGCAATAAATTGGATCAGCTTCGTCTATTTCATCTACAAGTTGAAAATCAATAGGAAGGTCATTTAAAATTTTCAGAACTTTTGTTTATAGGCCTCACCTAGACAAACCAGTAGGTAATTAATCATGTATACCGGTCATTAATAATTACAACTAGCAGGCAGACCTAATTCAGACTTCTTACCTGAAAATAAATGACAAATCATCCACCCCTTTAACGTATAATTTAATTAAAGACCTAACCAGTACATGTAAGTCACGCTAGATAATTGTTGCTTTGAATGAGGAGGCCTATTTGAGTCTTTGAATGTTATGTGTCTTTCCCTTTTAACCGTTATGTGTTTTGTTTGTTGCACTAGATTTTTGTCCCTTTTAAACTTTGAAAAGCCAATATCCCTTCCCTTTAGGATTAGTAGTCTCAAATGCCTTCGGGACTGATATGATCGGGGTGGGTAGTAGCATGCAATAAGTAACGAGACCATTCCGCGATTTAGTATCTTAACGTGGTGGGAAATGGTAGACACGGATATGATGATCACGCGATAACACCACGTGTATAAATGGTTATCGGGTGTTGCTTAGGTGATCCATTTTATTTATAAACATAGGACCCCCCCCCCTCTCCTTTTTACTTGTTTATTTTTCTTTTTTCCAGATTTTTTATAAAAGCTATTAATTTTCAGTTCTTAAAACTCCTTCTTTTACTTCAATCCTTTAAAAAATGTCTTTAAGATATTTAATTTGCAGCACTGTTTTTCTCCAAACCTCCACCTCTTTTACTCCTTTGTTTGATTATTTATACCAATTATTTGACCCCATTTATGCACTTATATATTCTTTAAACAATTATGAAATCACCTATTTCTAAACTTCAACGTGCTTTTAACTTTTATACTTCCCTTGTTGCAATCATTATGTGAAAGTTGTCTTGTTTGCTTACTTGTTGTTTACATTCAAAGTCACAATTGTAGCATGGTCGGGAACCACATTAGTGGATCTTCGGGGGTGCCTAACACCTTCCCCCCAAGATAATTTCAAGCCCTTACCCATTCTCTGTTTATTCTTCTCTTTTAATTTCTTAGTGTCCTAATGCACTTAATCATTAGGTGGGGACTGTTCTAAATTGCAAACCCAATTCCCAAAAGGAAAAGAGTTGTCCGCCCAAATGTCATAAACCCGATTTTGCCTTAGAAAAAGGGGGCATCGACAGCATGGCGACTCTAATGGGGATATTCTTTAGGATTTTACCATTTCATGCTACTTGTGACCCTACTGCCTCTTTATTGCATTTATTTAATGTCTTTATCTCTTTTCTACTACAAAACTGACTTGGCTCTTTGTTTCTTTTCTTTAATGCTTTCTTTTACCGCTGTCCTTCAATACTATTGTAATTATGAGCAATTATTGCAATCATTTCTTTATGAACGTGAAAATACATGACAACTTGTTTCATTCTTGTAATTGCATATTCAACATCATATTCCACTCGTGCCAAACAAAATATCATAGCAACGCATATAATGAGTGGTTGCGCCCTTCCAATATTTTCACCCCCTAAGTTTGGCAAAGGCGTATTTTCGGTAAAACCAGTCGATCAGCGGTGCAGTCGATGGTTCCATGCCTTTCCCTCTTAAGTTGTCCGCTCAAGGGTACCGGTCTAATACCCCATAGAAACCTTATTCTATTCAATTGTTCATGCATCACTGTCAAACATAGTTGAGTCACATATGTTATCCGCATAATGTCTCTTTAAGATAGCCTTGTTCAAAGTCCACTGGCTTTCCCTAGAACCCAAACGGACACTACCACGTCTGTGCATTTATTTGGAGAACTAAATGTTGCTTATGCCAATTATTGATATTTAAATAGTCGAGTCAGGTGAGTGTAATGGTCTAACACTTTGTTTTGCTTAAAATGAGGCACGAAGTCCCCAGATTCGACATTGTAACCAACATCCACCCAAGGTTGCTAAACTGGTGGGAAGACCGTCACTCCAGTGATCACACTCTCGTCCGCAAATATTTGGGAAACATGCCCTCTCTTCTAGAAATCCAATCCGACAACAAAATCATAGAGGATGCAACTCTATTATGGGATGGCGACAAATTTTTGTTCCGCTTTAGGGACCTTAAATGACACCTCTACTCGAAGAAATATGAGGGCTAGCTGGTATCTCCTGGAAGACTCCGGGTTTGCTTATGCTAGAAAATTGCAAGGGTAGGGGTTTTATCAAAATGATGGGACAAAAGAAGAACACAGACCTGACATGCTTGAAGGATTCCTATATTACTTTTGACTATATGTACGAAAGATATGGCCATAACAAGTCTTACCGCACTTACCCATATGAATTCGCCCTAATATCATTGGGGCATATCCACAGAAGAGTCTTCGTCTTTATGTTCTACTTTTGGGGATAATAGTATTTCCTATGAAGAAGGCAAGGATCCATACCAGACTGGCCATGGTTACCAAAACTTTAATGGAAGGAATTGGCCGGCAGCCTTTAAGCACAATACCTATGATCGTTGTGGAAATATACCGAGCCATGGAAAATTATCAATGAGGGGCCAAACACTTTGAGGGTTGTAACTTACTGCTCCAACTCTGGCTCATGGAGAACCTCCAAAGGGGTAAATATTGACAAGAGATTCTGCACAGAGACTGGGACCATCATATCACCTTCCATCAACCTAGGCGAATGAACTATATGCCTAACATGTTCGCCCACCTACAAGATACTAAAGGGTGGGTAGAGTTGTGAGGACCAAGTGCAATAGATGTTAGAATGGTTCCCTACTGAACAATTCATTATCCGATATCGGGATGTACCATTTCTTATACTCATCGGTCTGAGAGGAACTTATCCTTATGTCCCTCTTCGAGTCATGAGGGAGGCAGGAAGAAAGCAGGTTATACCCAGGGTCGACAAAATGAGTCACTTCAGGGCTGACTTTCAAGATGACGATAGTCCATACAAGTGTCATACTCAGCATATGTGGCACTGCAAAATCGTCCTGGGAAAGGATTCCATAGAACCAGACAAGTACCATGCTGTTTATATTCCATACTATCCAAGCTGGTTGGAAGACGGTTATAGTGTGTTAGAACAACCCGGGTTTGTTCGAGACCATAGGGTCATCGACGAAAAGGATAAAGTACATGTTAAGTACAACAAATTGCGCAAGAGGATTTGGGAATACGAAAGTGAGCACCAGGAAATTGAAGAAGTCCATCAAAAGCTGATTGAAGAATGGAAAGATATGGTTGTCAATTCCAACAAACGACTGGGGTATTTGGAGCGGGATTTAGTGGAGCTACAAAACAAGTTCATCTAGATGATTGAAAAATGCCATAATGCTCAGGGAAACGAAGGAGGACACTTGGCTAGAGCCTACTTGCTGCTGGGACTGGGTGAGCTGGTGAAGCTGTTTGATGGAGATAAAGATGCCGAGTCTGGGGAAGGTCCCTCTGGGACCAAGTAGTTAGGAGTCTTTCCTTTGATTTAAATGTAATAAGGCCAATGGCCATTAGTGACATTTCATTAACTGCTATTTTAGTATCGTTATGGGATTCGTCTTATTTTTTATCAATAAAATGAGGCATTTAGCATTATAAGTTCTCCAAATCAACTTGTAGCTAGGCCTACCTCGTGCACAACGATGTCCCAAATTAGGACACGATTTATACTCTTGCACTATGTGTTTAAATATTGCAACGATTTCTTCTCATGATCCTCACTGTGAGCACGTGATTTTTGCCCTATATGAGAATTACTCCCAAAAAAAATTCAAAATAAAATAATTTTGTGTTGTTTGCAATTTTTGTGAATTTTGCGTTATTTTTCTTGTATTGTTTGCATTTGTCTGCACGTGTTTATTTGTTTTAATTAATGTAAATACAAAAATATGTCGCATTTGCGTTTAGGTTTTTTAAGGAGCAATTAAGTTTGTTTTACAAAAATAAAAAATCAAAAAAAATAATGTACTTTGTATTTTTAACATTTAAGGTCTAATTGTGTGATTTTATCTTTAACTGCTATTTAATTGTGTGTTAATTGTTATTAAGAGTTAACTGGTACTTTTTATAAGTTAATTTAGTTCTATAAGTTAATTTAAGATTTTTTAGAATTTTTAGTTTATTAATTGTGAAATAAAAGAAAAAGAAGAAAAAGAAACAAATGGAAATAAAGAGAAAACTCGGAACTGGGCTGTCCCAAACAACCCTTGAATCAGGCCCAAAACATTTTAACCCGATCCAAATTTGGGCAGGCCTCTCAGACGCCTTAAACGGTGTCGTTTCTGTGTTGTGTTAATCCAGTCCGTTAATTNCCAATCCAACCCCCCCCCCCTTCCGTCTCTAACGATCAGAGACCCCAAACAACCTCCGTCTCACTCTGCCGCTGCCCGCCCGCCGAAAATCGCCCACGGCGGCGGTCGACGGCCAAACCTCCCCAAAATTACACCACTTCTTCACCATAACCTCCTCGTCTCCAATCCACTACCAGTTTCCTTTGAATCCCAACCAAGTTATTTGAATATTTAATCGAAGAACTGACCCAAACCTCACCTTGTGCACTTGACCCCAAATCAACACCATGCCACCCCTGGGCCTCCCTCATCACTCAAAGGCTGTTAGTTTCCTTCGAATCACCCAGGGATTCCTCAAATAATGAATCCGAGCTAAGAACCCTAGCGCTGCCCTAAAAATCCTTGGTGGCGATGCCATTACCAAACCCTCCCAAACTTACACCCAATAATTCCCTTGGCCTCCTCGTCTTTAATCATTAACCAATTTGGTTCGAATCCGAATTAAAATCGCTGAATGGTAAATCCAGGGTTCAGCGGTTCTAGGCTATTTCGAAGTTGTCAAGGTCAAATTAGTTTCTAGTTAGTATTATAAGCCTGTTTCTGACGAAATAGGCGTATAATATTAATTGGAAATCAATTTCGAAGAATATGTTTATTGGAATCCGAAAATCAGTAAGTTTTCTTAAACTTTTTATTTTTATTTTATATGATTGCTTGTCTGACAAGAGGGGTTGCTCTGATGGTAAGCAATTCCCACTTCTAATCGAGAGGTTGTGAGTTCGAGTCTCCCCAAGAGCAAGGTGGGAAGTTCTTGGAGGGAAGGATGTCGGGGGTCTATTTGGAAACAGCCTCTCTACCCTAGGGTAGGGGTATGGTCTGCGTACACACTACCCTTCCCAGACCCCACTTAGTGGGATTATACTGGGTTGAAAATAATATATATAAATATGATTGCTTGTCTGTGTCTCGTTGTATGTTTGTTTGAATTAATTCCGCTATATTCGTCATTTCTGATTAAGTATTTTTTTCCCCTATTTCGGACCATTTTGTTTTGCCTAGTTTTCTCCTGATTGATCAACATATGTTATGAATTGTTTCGTCGATTAATTCGCTCGTACTTGTAGTTTAATGTTTCAAGTCAAATTATTTGGTTTCGACTGTTTTGTTCTCAGCCTCAAGGTTCCTTTCAGTAAATCCCCATTGCCCCTACATTTTTTTGTGTTTAAGAATTGATCTAAAAAAAACTATGATTGTTGATGTTGTTATTGGTTTAAATTGTTTCAGTTTGTATGATGCATAATTCTTTTCTTTCCATTGTCTATCATCTTCGCGTATGAATTCAGTATTTTTGTCAATGTATTCATAGTGTCCATTTGTTCTTGTTTTATGTTAGTTTGTCCCCTAAAACACTAAATCCTTCATCCTGTTGTAACATTGTGTGATCTAATTTGAGGTTGATGTTTTAACTATTGATTGAAACTTCTGTTTAGTATTAATGTTCTGTTATGTTTTTTGATGGAAACTTCAAGGGGTAGTTTGGGGATTTAAATTACTTAAATAATTGATTAGAGGCTTCTAAAGGATTGATTAGACACAAATCTAAGTGGGATTAAAAGTTAAAAAGACAACTATTAGTGGTATAGACACTTGTTGTTTTTAAGGATTAATGTGGTGCAATGGCTGATGATTTTTTAAAAGAAAAGTATAGTGGAAGATGCACTAAGGGAATACCACTAAAAGGGGCCTGGAAATCTGGACAAAAAGGGGGATTGAAAAACTTATAAAGGAAGAGGATTTCAGACACACATAGACATTTTTTCTGATAGCCTAAGAGGAGGGGACTTCACATTCTGGGAGCTAAAACTTGAACAGGCAGTAAGAGTTGAGAGAGTCAAAAACACATAAAAAAAAGGGAGTTTAGACCTTAGATCGATATAGACACTGAGGAAGTTCTCAGCTCAGGAATTCCCCCAAAAGCTCTCCCTCTTCCAAAAATTTGAATTCCGTCTTCCAAAAAACCAAAAAAAAAAAAATTCTCTACTGTTTCATTGAGAAACTGCAATTTGATCCTTATTTCCATCTAGCCTCTTCACATTTTGTAGTTTCAGTCGAGTTTTGGGCTTATTGAAGTAGTGTGGTGCTTTTCAAGTGTTTTAGTCTAATCTGCTAGTTTAATCTGAGTTTTGAGCCTTCCTGGGATTTCCGGATTCATTCTCTGGGTTGTCTCCTGTTGTTCTTACTGCTGGAAATTGTACTTTGCTGTGGTTGCTGTTGATTATTTGCCATAGCTGACTTCTTCTCCTTCTTCTAATTAAAATTTCATTTCCATGTATTCTCCTTCGCCTTGTATGAACTACGAAGGATCCATGTAATTTGATTTGAAGATCAAATGAAGAAATGTGTTCGGATTGGTTGCTGAATTTATTTGATTTCTGTTTGGTTTCTATATGTGAAATAGTCTTGTTTAGGTGAATGTTGTACTTGTGATTGAAGAACACTTTTGTTATAATAGACAAGTGATTAATGGCTGTTAATTGAATTTTAGTTATAGCCCTATGATGTGTAGTAGCACGATTGAATCCATGTGATACTTGTATTTGCAAATTAGAAAATGGAGTAGTAACAATGGTTTAAAGTAGCTTGAATCAATCTGAAAACATTTAGTTTACTCATGTTATTAAGTCGTGTGTCCAGTTTGTTGTTCACCTTTAGTAAAGGCTATGATTTGTCCAGTAGTTAAACAGGTAGTTGAACAATACTTTTATCGATTCAAGTATGGAATATGGTCCTTATTTGTTTTTTTAAAATTGTTGAACACTTTGAATAATATGAAGTATGGTCAGTGGGTAATTGTTCAATTCAAACCACTGTTTGGTCCAGCGATTTGGGCTTAACAACCCTTTGTAAAATGTGAAGGCTATAGCTTTCTCCCAATGAGTGTCCCAGGTCAGTCTCAGTTCCTTCCTCGCTTGGGCCTTGGCCAAGACCTGCGATTGGCCATTCTTTTGATATAGACTTGGGTACAATTTTCCTGCTGGTTTGCTTTAATCCAGTAACAAATTAATTAGGACTTCTTCTCTTGTTTTAAAGACAAATAAAAAATAGCAAACCATAGTCGCTTTAGGTTTGACTCTTTTAATAAAGAATGAGACGAGCTTCGCCCAATAAAATACACAAATTGTGGGGCCCTCAATAAGTGGTTAAAATAAAACATTTAGAATTCGGGATGGGCCAATTGGTGAATTTCACGGCCCTCCCCAAAGATAATAACGCGCTAGTCACTTTAGGCACGCTTTTAATAATTTACTTTCTTAAACTCGGGTGCACATTTATGTGACCCAAATCCAAATCTCAACGGAGTCGAAATACGTCAATAACCACGGGTGCGTTGATGTGACTTGGTTCGAGATGTGTTTTCACGACGTTGTAATTCTCTTTTAAAAATAACAATAACAAAAGTGGTTAAAGAGTTAAAATTTGCACATAGGTTCAACATGTTTTAAAATAAGATAATTAAGCCAAATATAACAGTTGAGCGACCGTGCTAGAACCACGGAACTCGGGAATGCCTAACACCTTCTCCCGGATTAACAAAATTCCTTATCCAGATTTCTAGTTCGTAGACTGTAATACAGAGTCAATTTTTTCCTCGATTCGGGATTAAAACCGGTGACTTGGGACACCATAAATCACCCAAGTGGCGACTATGAATCTCCTAATAAATGAATCCCATTTCGATTGTCCTTTATTTGGAAAAACTCTCTTTACCACGCACTTCGCGAGGTGCGGTAGGCGTAAGAACGAGGTGCGACACTCACTAACTTGTTACCTTTTTGTTTACTTTTTGTTTTATTCCCCTTCCCCAAAGTTTAGTTTATGTACTCTAGCATCGTCATCTTACTCCACAAGATCTAAGGGCCGTCCTCCTCCTCCTCCTCCTCCTATCAGAAACAAGAACAAGGGAAAAATGGAAGATTTGAGCAACATCAGAAAGGAGAACTTAGTTTAAAGGGTAGAGGCTCCTCAGGGTATTCAGGTTTCCAAGGAAAATGCCTCCCTGCTCGAACTGAAGCTATTGAAATTTTAGGAAGAACAGGACCAAGTTCGGAACTTGGCAAGCTTGTCATTTTCCATTACTACCCTATATGTCAACTACCCCAACACTTAAAATCCCATACCACCACAAAACATCCTGAAACCACAAAACCAACCCGCTCTCCATCAACACTGCAACACATGCCACACTTCAAGCAACACCCCACTACTCATCTCTGAACCACTAAACTCCACAAATGATCATCACCAAAACACCCCTATCTATGTGGAAACCATACCACACCCCATTCAGCCCACCTCGAGCACACCTGAGTCTGATGACAAAGACTCCCTTACCAGGAATCTGGCTGTAGAACTCAAGAAGCTGACTAACCGAGTTCAGGGTGTTGAAGGAAGCAATGGCATTAATGGACTGAATTACGAAGACCTTTGCATTCAACCGGATGTCGAACTGCCCGAGGGGTACAAACCTCCAAAGTTCAAAATGTTTGATTGCATCGGGGATCCCAGAGTTCATTTGAGGACATATTGTGATAAGCTGGTCGTAGTGGGAAAAGATGAAAAGATTTTCATGTAGCTATGTTTGAGAAGTCTAAAAGGGGATGCTCTATCTTGGTACATTAGCCAAGACCTGAAGAAGTAGTCGAACTGGGTATGTATGGCATCCGATTTCATGGCCAGGTTCAGATTCAACTTGGAAAATGCGCCAGATGTGTTCTACATCTAAAACTTAAAGAAGAAACCTACAGAGACATTCCGCAAGTATGCTACTCATTGGAGATCGGAAGCTGCCAAGGTAAGGTCAGCTTTAGAAGAATGGCAAATGAACAGGTTTTTTGTTCGGGCTCAAGACCCATAGTACTAAGAAAGGTTGATGCTGATTGAAGGCTAGAAATTTTCCGACATTAACAAGCTAGGGGAGAGGATCGAATAAGGTATTAAAAGTGGTATGGTCACTAACTTTAAAGCATTACAAGCTACCAACAAGGCTCTACAATCTGGTGGCACGTCTAAGAAAAGGGATGTAAGTACCGTGATGGTTGCACAGAGAACAAAATCCCCAATAAAATACCAAGCCTACCCATTACCCCCCTTACATATCAACCTACCTCAAATTACCAAGCACCTTTTCCCTCTTACTAAGCTCCACCACCTACTTACCAATCATCTCCACCCGCACACGTCTACCAAGCCTATAACACCCAACAAGCCCACTATCAATCATCTCACCAAAATTTCCCTAGACCCTGACCAAACTTCGACCGCAGACCTCCCAAACAATACACCACCATTGCCGAACCAATCGACCAGCTGTATGAAAGGCTTAAAGCTGCTGGTTACGTCACCCCTATCCCTGCCATAACGCCAGAAAATCCTCCCAATGGGTCAACCCAAACAAAACCTGTGCATAGCATTCTGGCAGGAATGGATGAATGCCGCTCTCTGAAGGATAGGATCTAAGCTTTGATTGACAACAAGATCATCGTGGCAAAGGAGCCTAGTTCGAATATCCGTAACAACCCTCTACCAGACCATAAGGGTAGAGGAGTTCACATGATCGAGATAGAATATGATTGGGACCCCAAAGGATCGATCGGATTGATCACTGAAGGTGACGAGCCAGATAAACCAACAGTAACACTTAATCTGATTGTAGTCCAGATCTAGCCTTGTAGAGACACTGAAGTGAACTTGTCCATACAACTTGATGTTGAAATACCATCTTCTGCAAAAATGGCAGGGCCGATTGAGGTCGAGTTTGGGTCCCCAAAGGTACCTACGCATTTGAAGTTGTTGTGTTACTTTCCAAAGCAAGGGTACCCATTCCGGTAGCAATGTCGGCCATAGCACTATTCCATACGAAGGCCATCCCTTGGGATTATACAGCCGAGGCGAGGAGAAATGGGAAAGCCAAAACCGGAGAAGCAATTGTGGCACATGGCATGACAAGAACCGGCAAGATTTATACTCCGGAGCAATTGGCTGAATCAAGTAAGCAGGCCTCTGGACGGCAGACCGAAACTGGGCCCGATGATCTATGGAGGAAGATACAAGCAAAGAAGTACTCAGTCATTGATCAATTGTATAAAACACCGGTACAGATCTCCATCCTAGCTCTACTGCAAAGCTCCGATGCACATAAGAATGCCATGTTAATAGTACTGAGTGAGGCATATGTACCGAGCAACATCACAGGAGGAGAAATGGTAGATATAGAAGGGCAGGTATTGGAAAGTCAGAAAATCACTTTCCACGAAGATGAGCTACCACCGGAAGGTTTAAGTAACAACAAGGCGTTGCACATTACTGTGCATTGCGAGGATTATTTCATCACCAGGATTCTGATTAACGGAGGGTCCAGCTTCAATATTTGTCCATTGGTGACTCTCAGAACATTGGGAAAGACCCTGCATGAGTCCACTGAACTCGCACAGAAGGAAAACTCTTCGACCTCAACTGTCGAACTTGCCGGTCTAGAATAGTTACCGGTTCATCCTCATAAGATAGATCCTTGTCCAATTGGACAGTGCTGAAATCTAACACGTGCGATGGATCGCCGTGATA